>JBBPFJ010000453.1:0-24620 GCA_037975025.1 Excoecaria agallocha
ACTAGTGATTCTCTACAATTCTCTGCCAAAACTCCTAATTAATTCCAATGAGAAATCTTGAATTTACCTATTTTGGTCAATTTTCTCTCACCAAAATTTCACACTTTACAAGCTTCCTTTTGCTTCAATCATATTGCTATGTTGAAGAAGATGATTTCTAGTGTATCTAAATGAAATTTGAGCTTGAGTCATGGTGAATTAGAAAGAAGAAAAAGAAAAATGTTGAATGGGAATGAAAATGGGGTTTCGATTTCGGTAGAGAAAAAGGGAGAGAATGGCTGTAATTTTAAAAGGATTTGAGAGATTTCTACATCTCTCTAATTCATCTTTTAGTGTACCACATGAAGGGCCAAGATTTATTTATTTACTATTTGATCTAATGGCTTATTTTTAAGTCACTTGTCACCCTTATATTCATTCCTACAATTTTTTATTCACAACTATTATGCCCTTTAGGAATTCAAAGATGACATTTAACCCCAGTAAATCATTTAACCTCTATTTTTAGTCATTTTTCAAATTTCAATGTTTCCCTCATCATAATTCTCTAAAAATTTTCCTAGAGTGAAAAAAAAATATCTATTAAGATGTATCTAAAATTTTAGATTATTCTAACATCATTTTGATATGCTTTCAGCTCTAGAGGTAAAATTCATCGATTAGGAACTCAAAAATTTAAAGTTGTTAAAAAAAATATTTTTCACTTCCAATAATTAATTTAGACTATTTTTAACTAATTTATCTAAATTAGAATAATTTTGAAAAGTCTTTAGAATATTTTTGGGCTCGGTCAAACTTGTGGTCAACTTTATTAACGGTCTAGGAAATTTTTTCACTGTATATTTTAAGGACTTATCTGACCTCAATTTCTCCTCAAATTATACCATTGGGCTTTATTTAATTTACACTATCTAGTCTAATAGTTAAGCAGCAACTTTTCGATAGGTCACCCATTCGGAATTTCACTAGCCCATGCATGTTCTAGTGCACATTTTACTCCAGAGTTCTTATGAAATCTATTGTCCTAAGGCTAATATAATCACACACGATACTATTTTAGTGTTACTATTCACAATCAGGAAAATAATATTCATATAGATCATAATTTTTTAGGGCATTACATTTTGCATGACGATGTTAAGCTATAATCGTCCCTTAACCTATCTTTGCTTGTGGTGTCCGTTTGGATTTTTCCTGCAAGGTTATCTACAATGACGTATATACAAAAGATTTTATGTGTGTGAATTATATACATGTAGCCATATACATGAAGATGTGAATGCATGCTGAAATGGTTATGCGTCTGTAGAGATGATATGTGAGGTAGATATATAAGCATGATGCATACATGTTGAAAATTATGTGAATGCATGCAAAATGGTTATTCGCATACAAAGATGATATGTGATGTAGTAAAGACCATGTATATGTGAAGCATGCATGTAAATAATGATGTGTGTGAATACAAACATGCATAGACTACACTCCAAGCAGTTTAGGGGTTTGTTGAAAGTGTGGTTTGACTGTTGCTTCCTTACAGGCGGCCCTTTAAAAATCTATTGTTGATTTTTTCTATCTTGCTCAATTTTTAAGCTCTCTATATTGTTTGATACCCCTTAAGGTTCTTTTGCCTCCCAAGTCCCATCTAAAAGGAAATTATTCTAGGCTTTCTTTTGCTAACAACCCTTTATTTTTCTAGGTGTCTACAATCATTATTTAAAGGTAGTGCACTCCTTGTGAGGTTTCACCCTAGCTTTTCTTAGCAAAACATGCATCTCGTTAGTGATTTTCACATAATCCTATGCCTAACCTTTGCTTTGAATGGATCTAACCCATTCCATTAGCTTTTTATTCATCATTTTTCTTCTTTTTCTTTTTTGTAGGATAGATTGCCTTTTTCTAGGATTTCACCATGGCCTTTGGTCTAATTTTTTCTTAGAGAACTAGTTATAGTTTTCATCTTTAATGGCCTCTTCCCTATTTTTTTTGGCTTAAGGATTTCTTATTGCCAGCTTTAGCATGTGTCCTTATACATGCCATAAGTTTCCCTTGGCCTGTTAATCATATGATCATACTTATATATGCATTCTTATCTATATGCATCTCATGGTAACAATAATATGCACAGCTAGACATAGAATGCAATAACACATGTTTTATTCAATCTTGAAGTGGACATGTTATGTCCATCCGACTCCTATTATTAATCAATCCTCTCGAGTTTTCTTGATTAAATATTTTCTCTCAACCTTTAATTTTTGCATAGGGTGTTTTTTTTTTTATTTTCACCCTAATAGGATGCCTAATTTTAGCAAGACTTCCTTTTTTTTATTTTTGATCGGCTAGTGTTTTTTGTAGTCTCTACCATGGAATCCTCTTCAGTCTTTTGTCATAGTAGCTTATGACAACTCTAATGTAGTACTTAGTTTTTATTCATTTTCAGTGTAGTTTTGGTGTCCTTTCTGTGTTTGTTGTTTCATTTTTGTTACTTTTAATAAGTTTTGCTAAATTTAGTTGAATTCTATCTTTTATACACTTTTGATAGCGTTTTGTGTTGAATTGCAAAAAATTCAAGTACCTCATGATGGCAACTAAATCATTATGACCGTGGCTTAGTTAATTTGGTCAAAACGTAGAGTTTTAAGTACCTCACAGTCATATCAAATTCATTGTCACTATGACCAAAGGCAATTCAATATAGAAGTGAAATCAAAAACACCTTATGGTTACAACAAAATTCATTATCACCATGAGGTATTAAATTTTAGAGGTAGAACCGAATCAAAGATTACCTCATGATGGTTGACCGGTGTTTAGCAAGTGTACTAGATTTGCTAGTAATATAGAAAAATATAGATTAAAATTCTGAATACCGTACCCAAGGGATCATGAATTGCTAAGCCAAATATCTATAGGTGAGTGAAATTAATCTGAGATTATTCTCCAAGTTTTTGATTTTTAAATACAAGGACTAAACTATACGTTAAATACAAGGACTAAACTAGATGTAAACTGACAATAAAGTGAGATAAAAACTAAAATTAAGCTAACATTGATTAAAGATGGTAACTACAACACTTTTACTGAAGGACTTTTCACCTCAATTTCTCATGCATATAACTTAGTTGAAAATAATGCAAATGATTATGGAAAATCGGTAATAAATTCAAATAACTTCTCAGAATATCTTTCTAAGTTTCAAATCCCCTTATTCAGAACAATTAAATACTTAGCATAAAAATACAGTTCATAAACTCTTAAATATCTGCCAGATCCTTTCTTAAGAAATCTCACTTCAATTCATTTTTAATTCATCTCTTCATAGACTTAATTCACCTGAAGTCAACACACAGTTACCACATTTTTCAGAAAATAACCATGCATCAAATTAACTGAGCTAAACTATGAACACGCATACCTAAAGCCAATTTAACCATTTCTCAACAAATCAACAACCAGTATAAATAAAACTGAAGATAAGGATTTTTACTCAGAAATTAAAAAAATAATCAAACTGCATACAACTAAAAATCAAACTAACTTATTACATAAAGAAATATGAGGGTTCAAGTTCCCTCAGCAAAAGAAAATGACTACTCACTCATTGTCATTAAAACTTAAACAAAAATAAGATAAACTAACAAACTAAGAATAACGTAAAGAAAATAAAACTCTCTTAATGAAATAATAAATTTCTCTATCTCTATTTCTATTTCTATGCGTATTTTTGTATCTGCCTCTTGGTGCTCCTTTTATAGCCTGGAAAGAAGAGGTAAAACCAACTTCAACTTCCTACTTAAACTTCTAATTGAAACACAAACTTCCTTCTTAGCATAAGACTTCTTATTCCATCAAAATACTTCCTATTTAGTGAAAAACAAAATCCAATTGTAAATAGAAGTTGCTGGAACTGATGGAGTGGAAACTAAAATGGCCGAGTTAGCTTTGGTTGACCTTCCTTGCTCGGTAGAGTGACTTTTCACTCTATCGAGTACTGCATAATAAAACCCACTTTGTGGAGTGGAAATTCATCCACGGAGTAACTTATCTCTGGCCTTCACAAATAAAACTTCAATTCTTCAAATGTTCCCCAAAAGCAATAATTTCAATTAAGTCCTTCAAAAATTCTTCTTTTTCTTCAATTAAGTTCCTAAAAACACCAAAATACATAATTGAAAAATTAAATCTCTAATAAAGAAATTAACTCATAAACCAATTAATTTTAACACAAACATAACATAAAAACATACAAAAAACATTAAAAACATAGTTAAATTTATACTTATCAAATACCCCACACTTAGCCTTTTCTTGCCCCTAAGCAAATCTAAACAAACCAACTTCTCAAAATAATTAAACTTAAAATTAGATTTAAACAATTCAAAACTAAGTTCAACAATCAACAAGAGTACTTAATAAAATCTTAGTTAGAATAAACTCAAACAAGTAGAGAGGAATTAATTTCCATGTGTGTGTGCAAGACCAAAATAATTTAGGCAATTTTCAAAAATAAAACACTATGCACTTTATAATCAAACTCTAAAATTGATGTACACTAAGTATATATGTGGTTTCGCACTTGAAATTCTATAAACACCATAGGCCTCTCCTTTAGCACCGAAACCCAAAAGTCATCTCCGCTAAACAACTCAAAGCAAAGCATAAAATCACTTAGGTCTTAATTGGATTTTAATGGTGTTAAGGGATTGAATATCAAAGAATGGTCAAAATTCAATCAAAGAGAAAATATCCACTCTATACTTGAATAAATCACATTTCCAAAATTTTAAATTGTTAAGCACAATTCCTTTGTCAAAATTGCTTACTCAATCCCAAATAAAAATAATAAGACTGAACTCCCTCATTTTTCTCAATTTCTTACTTTTAAGAACTCAAAATTTATTTTCCTCGTAAATACCCTACACTTAAAACGTAGCCATATATGCTAGCTTTATTTCTTTTCTTTTCTTTTTTCTCTTTTTCTTCCTTTTTTTCACTAGCTTTTTTTACTGGCAATTTACAATAACATGGGTAAAACAAGGATATTACATAAGTACTTGACTTCATTTCATAATTTTTGCCTTTAAAGATACATTATTTCTCAGTACACTTAATTGAAATGCCCAATAAATGTAAATAGATGAGTGTAACAAGAAGCCAATTCTAGAGGATAGATAAAGGCTTTTATATTGTATGGTTAATAGATGAGTGTAACAAGAACAAAAATTATGGTACGCTTTAAGCATACCTCATTAAGCTCAAATTGGCTAACAAAGGTTAATTATATTAAAAGGATAGGAAAACAATCTTTTAATTAACTCAATAAGAAAAATTTCCCTAGATCACTTTCTAAGTTGCTTGAGTTTCTTTTATGATTTGAAGAATGATGAGAAAGGTTCTAGTGTCCTAAAATTCCTTACTTAACTATTGCAATGCATTGGTTTTTTCAATGTTCAAAATTGGTATTTCGTGCTTTATAAGTGGAAACTAATAATTATAAACTAAATTGAGTGTTAAACTAGCACAAAATTTCATTAAACAACTTACTTGTCTTACTGCCAAACTAAAGTATTGACTCATGCACAATCTAACTTTAAGCTCAATTTGTTCAATTTCTAAAAAAACTAGGTCAAACTAAGCTCTATGTAACTTAAGTGATAAAATAAACTAACTATAGCACTAGCATGCAAACAACAAATCATCTAAACAACTAAAAGAAAAATAGAACAACCAACACAAAATAATTCATGAGCAAGAAGAAAAAACTATTAGTGTAATCCCTAGCCCTAATACATTGTTATAAAACATTTAGGTTAATAAATGAGGCATTTGTTTTATCTATTGTATTCCTATGCATATCAAATGATAGAACTATCCAAGAATGTTGTTTCAGTTTAAGTTATCATGTGTGAGGCACATGGTTGTAAGACCTTGAAATAATTGAGACTTCATTCTAAATATCCCTAGTCAGTCATTGTTATAGGAATAACAAATGAATTAAGACTAGTATGCTCTCTTTGATAAGTTGAGTTCTATCTTACGAATCATAAGGACTGGAGTGTCAATTAGATATCATATATACATGTTTAGAACATGGTATCTAGATTCGATCTGTTCATGAGAACACTACATGGTATAAGTCATAAGTGTTTCTCATTTGCAAGTTTTTCATCGGAGTTCTTAGACCTAAAATCTCTATGAAACTCTTTATGAATAAGTGTGTACTTTGACATACACCTAACGTACTTATAACAGGGTGACAAGTATGGGTATGCACTGATTCATGTTAGAGAGCATGAGATAAGTAAAGGGATTATCCCTCTCGATAAGAGAGAAAATATCATCAGCCACTTGATCAGTGAACTGAGAAGTATATGGCTATACCGAGATGAAATAATGAGTAATCATTATTTATCTGAGAGTTCAATGTCACTGGAATATCAAGAAAGGAATTAGTATATATATGGATGACTAGTTCCATACCTTATATTAATTCTGATATTTATGGGTAAGGGACTATGCAAAAGTGTATTAGGTCACTAAATACAATTTTTATTTTCATTTAATTTGGAATGCTATAATATCCTGATAGAGAATATATATAGCCTTTGGATTATTTATTAATTCATTGTCAATATTAAATTGACCTATAGGATTGCACACAAAGCATTGGGCTTAAAATATTTAAGATAAAGTATTGGGCATTAATTTGGGCTTTTATTTAAAGTCAAATTAATGTGAATAATGGGTATTAAAATTGCTAAATGGACTTTGGCCCATGAAGAGTGGAAAACACGGCAAAAGGAAAGCTTAATTGATTATTTATCTTTAGATAATTAAGTTAATTAAATTTAAATTCCTATATGTCTTTGAATCAAAATATACCACTTAATTAGGAAGTGATGGAGGCTGAAATTACTACCTAAATGCTAGTGAATTTCGGCACACATAAAACCCTAAGCTAAGTGATATATATGGATAAGAAGTAACTTTGCCAATTAGGATTTTTTTTCTCTCTCATTGCCGCCACTCTCAAGGGGAAATGATTCTTCCTTCTTCTCTTGGATTTTGGGTAGTCATTGGTGAACCTAAAATAAGAACAAGATCAGATCTTGTGGCTTCAAACCATTTCCATTGCCGAATACACAAATATAGAGCTAGCACTCACGATTTTAAGCCTTATTTGCAAGTGTGTGTGTGAGCATAGAGAGGTGTGGCATAAAGGCAGCATCTTTGGCATTGGGGATCGAGATCAAACATATATAAGTCTATCTTATATATTGGCCATTGCAAAATCAAGTTTTATAGAGCATCCAAAGTTGTAAGTTTTTCAAAACCCTAAAATTGTATGTTTCGATTCTATGTTGTTTATTGCATGGCATATATGATCAAAATTTTCAATTTTCTGCTGCATGATCATTATGTTTATGCCATGTGATATCTCTTCAAAAACTTCCCTGAATTTTCTAAGTTCAAAATAAAATTCAACTGTGCTCTATCCTCCTCTTTAAAATTTTGTTATCCTTAGCAAAGTTGAGCTTTGATGGATGTGGGAGCAATAACATTCCTTGTTCTCGTAAGGCCCACTATACAAGTGTCACAAAAACATATGTTTCTTTGAAGAATTGGATGCTTGATTTTTTGTGTCCTTTTAGGTGTCACTACAATAACACAACATTTTCAACTCCATTTGTATGCAAATTAAAGTTCATTATATTTTATTAAAGAGAAACAAATTAATTAATCACCAATTTTTGTCCATGTGCAAATGCAGAGAATGAGATAAGAAATGTATGCTAATTAAGTGCATATATGATGGATTTAGAAAAACAAATGAAATGAGATTGAAATGATGAATTAAAATTGAACATAAAGTTAAACTTAGTCTTTGAGGCATTTCACCGAGCATATTGTGTGCACAACTTTGCAAAGCTTTAACTAATGTAATTTTAATTATCTTAAATCCAAATTTATATCTATTACATGCACCTAATTCATCTATGGTCATAAAAAGCAGAAAGAAGATCATAAACAATGCAAAACATAAAGCCAACGTAACTACATATTTGCATTTTATGTAAAAGAAATTAACTAAATGGCAAAAAAATTAAAGAGAGAATAAGGCAAAAATTAAACTTACTTGATCAATTGATTGATTCATAATGAAGTTTTAACAGTTAATTAAAGCACTCGATGGAGTGGATTTGCAAAAGTACGAGGGAATGCACAAAAATAGGTGAAAAACTAAATATTTGGTGAAGTGTGTGTGAGTGAAGCAAAAATATGCCTTTATAAATGGTCATCACTCGATAGAGTGACCCATCACTCCACCGACTGGAGGTCCTCTAGAAATCATGGAATAAAAATTTTTTTTTCTTTTTTTTTAATGGCACTCGGTAGAGTCAAAATCCACTCCACCGGTTGGGATGCCACTCGGTGGAGTGGATTTTGACTCCACAGGATGGCCATTCTCTGCACTAAAACTTTAAAAAAATACACTGTTAACACAACTCCTTTCCTGCAAAATTTTCATAAGTACTTATAAAAATTTACCTAATTAACACTGAACGATTTATGCTTTCTCCTTGAACTAAGAACAAAAATCCCATAATTCATGCTTCTAATTGTGCTAAATTAATCAAGAAACGTGCCGTTATTTCTAAGAAAAATTTGTTAATGCCTGTTATGTATGAAATTAACTTACCTGCACAATTGCTGCTACCAACAAAACATATTCAAACCGTATTATGAGCATGAAAAAAATATTCCCCTTTATTTATGCATTAAACACTTAAAACACTATACAACACTCACAAAGTAGGTTTAAGTAATTGTATGTCCCTTTGATTGACATCACAAAATCAATATGAGCTCTTTAATGATCCTAATTTAAGTTATGACCATTAAGCACAAATTCATTAGAAGTAGCTTCTTTTTTCAATCTCTCATGAATTGACAGGTACAAACACAAGACACTCAAAAAAATATAAAACACATGTATTGAACTATAAAAGTCTACTAAATTAAACTAAAGCTAGGATGACAAACTATTAAAAATAAAATAAAACTAATAATAAAAAAATTATGAAAATTTAAAGAGAAGGGTTAGAGAAGTTCTAGTTTATTGAGTCCCAGCTCGACTCATGTTACTCTCTGGAGGCCGAGCTTGTGATCCAGCTATAGGTCTTTTCGGACTTTACTCTTTATTTTCTCCCATCAGTAGGAGAAACTTATCGTGGTTCACCAATGCTGAAAACTCCATATCCTCAATGAAATATGAATCCTCGTTTGGCTCGTTAAGAGCGAACTCTACCGACTCTTTAAGCCTAAATAAATCCTTCAAGCAGACTGAATCCAATGCTTCCACTTGAGAATTTTTCACTTCTTGCTCTTTTGGTGATAAATTCTCCACAAGAGGCTCCAATACACCTTTCAAATGATCATAAGACTTGTCTTCATATATGAATTGTTCATTTTCTTCCTTATCCATCGTTAATGAATGATTTCTTTCTTTCTCCTTGCCACCTTTACTTTGAAATTGCATTGAAATACTCAAGAGTTCTAGTTTAGATTCCAACTTTTTAATGCCCTTTTTTATCCCTTAGTAAATTTTCTTGACTCATGATTGTCTCCTTTTGAGTCCTTAACTTTTCTTCTTAAATCCTTAATTTCTCCTCTTCAATCTTAAACTTTTCCTTTTCACTTCTTAATGTAGCCTCCAACTTCTCTTTTTCAGCATAAAAATTCTTCTCCTTCCTTATAAGCAAATAACAATATCTTGAGTTTCAGAGATAATGGCCTCTTGTGTGGCCCTCTATTTTTCTTTGTCATTCCAAAATTGCTTCTCCTTACTTATAAGCAAGTCAAGAAGAACTTGATTTTTGTAATTACAAGCCTCTTTTGAATATTGCAATTCTTGATTCTCTCTCCTTAATTCTTCCATTTGTACACTCAAAAAATCATCAAAAGGTAGTGCATAATGAGTTTGTCATTGTGCATGCAATAGCATTATCTCTTTCCTTTCTCTTATTAAATCATTCATTTTTTGTTTCAAAATGAACAACTCATCATCTTACATCATCTTGAAGAATATCTCAAATTTTTCCTGCAAAGAACAATCATCAAATCAAAAATAAAATAAAATAAAAAAATCTCAGACTAACTTAATCAAAGATATTAGACAAACAACATCGCTATTTTCTAGCAACAGCACCAAAAACTTAATCAGCGTCTAGCAAGTGTACTAAATCAACTAGTAATATAGAAAAATATAGATTAAAATCCTGAATATCATACCCAAGGGAACATGAATTGCTAAGCCAAATATCTATAGGTGAGTGAAATTAATCTGAGATTATTCCCCAAGTTTTTATTTTTAAATACAAGGACTAAACTAAATGTAAACTAAGATGAAAACTAAAATTAAGTTAACATTGATTAAAGACAACAACTAAAATACTTTTACTGAAGGACTTTTCACCTTAATTTCTTATGCATATAACTTAGTTGAAAATAATGTAGTTGATTATGGAAAGCCAGTAATAAATTCAGATAAGTTCTTAGAAGATCTTTCTAAGTATCAAATCCCTTTATTCAGAATAATTCAATACTCAGCATAAAAATCCAATTCATAAACTCCTAAATATCTGCCAGATCCTTTCTCAAGAAATCTCACTTCAATTCATTCTTAATTCATCTCTTTATAAACATTATTCACCGAAAGTCAATACACAGTTATCACATTTTTTAGAAAATAACCATGCATCAAATTGACTGAGCTAAACTATAAACATGCATACCTAAAGCCAATTTAACCTTTTCTCAAAAAATCAATAACCAACATAAATATAACTCAAGATACGGATTTTTGCTCAAAAATTAAGAAATAATCAAACTGCATTCAAATGAAGATCAAACTAAGTCATTACATAAAAAAATGCGAGGGTTCAAGTTTCCTCAACAAAAGAAAATGACTACTCACTCATTGTCATTAAAACTTAAACAAAAATAAGATAAACTAACAAACTAAGAATTACGTAAAGAAAATAAGTCTCTTAATGAAACAATAAATTTCTCTATCTCTATTTCTATCTCTATGTGTATATCTGTATCAGCCTCTTGGTGCTCCTTTTATAGCCTGGAAAGAAGAGTTAAAACCAACTTCAACTTCCTACTTAAACTTCCAATTGAAACACAAACTTCCTTCTTAGTATAAGACTTCTTATTCCATCAAAAGAATTTTTATTTAGTGAAAAACAAAATCCAATCATAAATAGAAGTTGTTGGAACCAATAGAGTGGAAAATGAAATGGCCGAGTTAGCTTTGGTTGATCTTCCTTGCTCGGTAGAGTGATTTTTCACTCTACTGAGTACTGCATAATAAAACCCACTCCGTAGAGTGGAAAGTTACTCCACGAAGTGACTTGCCTTTAGACTTCAGAAATTAAACTTCAATTCTTCAAATGTTCCCCAGAAGCCATAATTTCAATTAAGTCCTTCAAAAAATTTTCTTTTTCTTCAATTAAGTTTCTAAAAATACCAAAATACATAATTAAATAATTAAATTTCTAATTAAAAAAATTAACTCATAAATCAATTAAATTAACACAAACATAACATAAAAACTATTAAAAACACATTAAAATATAGTTAAATTTACACTTATCAGTGGCAACCAAATGGTTGAGATTGTGGCCCTTAAAGTCTAGTACATTTGAAAAATACCTCATGGTCACGAGGAATTCATTATGATTGTGACCCCTTCGGGACTCTAAATTTTAGAATTGCTGTTTGGCAAAGAGATACTCGAATTTTAGATCTAGTTTCTCTTAAACTTCTTCTGCTATTTGAATCTTTAGGTTTTTGATATAGTTTATAAATTAAATACACCAATATAGATTAGATTTACACTCTTTAGAGATTATATTCAATCTATTCAACTCAACCTCATCTCCCATTAGAGATTTCAAAGAGAAGTAGCTTAGATTTAACTGGATTTTAGCTCAACAATGATTTTTTGGGGTTATTCTTTTTTCTTTATTTTCTTTTTTGTAATGGATTGTGAGTAGTAATTTGTAATGGAATCCCCGATACCCATGTGTATATTGAGCTGATCAATAACAAGAGGATCCTCATCAAATCAAGAGGATCCTACATCAAAGAAAGAGAGCTAATCAAGATAATAACATAAATTTGAATCCTCCTATTGGTGAGATTCTTCCCGAGAATCAACAAGTGCCAAGAGCACAATATGAAGTTTCGATTAGGAAAAGGGAAGAAATGCTTAGGCCAAGAACAATAATAGATTATGCTACACCTAGGTAGAATGAAGAACATCAAACTATTCTGTTACCTAAAGCTATGCAGTTTGAATTGAAGCCAGCCATTATTATGATGGTACATAAAAACTAGTTTTCTAGTTCAAAATTGGAAAACTACCTGGTGTGATGCATGTCGAATCCTATAGACATTTGGTATATTCTTGAAAACGTGTTTTTAAGGCTTAAGATCGAATGAGGTTCGTTAGACTCGTGAAAGCCAATCGCTTTGTAATGAATAGGGATTCAATGAATATGCGATGCACTCCGAAGTATCCCTATCCATTTACTAATGACCAGCTTACGAGGCATCTGCTGAGCATCGCAAGGTATGAATTTAAAAGTTGCCATCCAATAGAATATTGAAAAAGTAATTTTTTTAATACTTTGTGATACCAAAACCAGAGAGGGTTTAGATTTCACTCTTATTTATACATTTGGTTAATGTTTTATAAACAAGTTTTAGTGATGAATACATTTTATCTCTTATCTCACATGAGTTATTATGTATAAAAATAATAGCGCATTCAATCACGTTGGCTGTAAAGCATTCATATGAAAACTGTAAAGCAAAGTATGGAGAGCAATAAGAATAAAGGAATAAATATAAAGATAAAAGCATACATAAGTCTGGGAATTTATTGGATTTGTGAGGACATTGGTCCTTGCATACATATTTATAAAAAAGGTATCATTTTGAGTGTATTTTATATAAAAATGGGACAATTGATACCTCGCAGCTTTAGAAAAAAAATTATTTTAGTTGATTAATTTAGAGTAGAAATTATTTGTTGAGATTTTAGTTTATCGTTCGAATATCCATTTATTTGTGATAAATAAATAAATGCATGAAAAACAATGATACAAATAAACATGCATAAGTTAGGGATATTGATTAAATTGGGAACATTGGTTCCTCCATACATATTTATGAAACTTTTATGTGATTTTTGGAATAAAATAGGGCATTGATCCATTTTATGAGAAAAATACAATTAATTAGGTAGAAAGTATTTTAAGTGTTATTTTTAATTAAAGCGTGTAAAAATGATGCTTTACTAATTATTACATATTTTTGGAAAATAAAAGGAAAATTAAATAAAGGCCCAAAATAATAACAAATAAGATAATAAATCCTAAGCTGCCTTTTTTAGCCATATTTTCCAACTCGACCCGGATGGAAGTTTGTGCACATAAAAATGGCAGAAAAAGGTAATTAGTCAGTAACGATAAAAATGACAATAAATATAAAATAATATTATTAAGGATAATATTAAATAACAATAATAATTAAATATTATAAAAATAATAAAAATATTAATAATAATAATATTTAGAATAATAGAATTAACATGATTAATAATAAAAAATCATAATAACAATAATTAAATAATTAATAATATTAAAATTAATGATAAAAAGATTACTATTGTTGTTGCTGCTACTACTACTACTACTAATAATAATAATAACAATAATAATAATAATAATAATAATAATAATAATAATAATAATAGTAATAGTAACAACAACAACAACGATTACGACGACGATAATAATAATAATAATAATAATAATAATAATAATAATAATAATAATAATAATAATAATAATAATAAAGAAAATAAAATAAAAATAATTATTGAATGAATTTTGGCCAAAGCACAAAAGGACAAAATAAAAGAGCGAGGCATGAGTGCAGTAATGGAGAGGAGGGGAGTGATCATAGGCTCATCCCAAAGACAAGCAGGTCACAGGCATACAAAGGAGGGAATGTCATGTCTCAATCCATGTAAATCAAACCCAAGCCTAGGAGTCATGGCCAAATTTTGAGATAAATGACAAGTTGGGCCCGTGACACATCAAAACTTTGCCATCAACTCCAGAATAATGATATGAACGAGAGCTCCAAACTCAAGACTGATTTCTAAGGCTAAATCATGTAAATCACCCTCAAAACTCATCTAATTATACACACTACTCAAATGAAACTCAAAACACACAAAATTAACATGCTCTTCAAGATTAAATTTAGAGTGAAAAATGTATTTTA
This sequence comes from Excoecaria agallocha, assembly GCA_037975025.1. Classification (NCBI taxonomy): domain Eukaryota; kingdom Viridiplantae; phylum Streptophyta; class Magnoliopsida; order Malpighiales; family Euphorbiaceae; genus Excoecaria; species Excoecaria agallocha. The sequence goes on from JBBPFJ010000453.1 coordinate 14,371, forward strand.
GAGAGAGAATCACCTGAAAAGCATGAAAACAATCTCAAACTTCATAAATAATCATACACTCGTGAGTAATACGAGAAAATATTCATGGAAATGGCTAAAGATATGGGATTAAACACTATATACAAAAATTAAAGGCACCCAAAATACTTATATATAAAATACAAAAAAGTAAAGCTTGAAAACTCAAATAAAAACCCAGAAAATAACTTTTTTTTTAATTTAGTGAATGTGCAATCTCTTATATTACCTTCAGTGTCGCTGTGATTAAAGCTAATAAAAACCAACTTTATGCGTCGTTTTCCTTCCCTTCTTCCTTGTGTGTCAAAGTTTTTTTCTTCTTTTTTGAAATCCCATGTTCTTCTGTGTGTCTCCAACCTACAAAACCAATCCTCTTTTTAAAACCAGTGTCTCTCCCCTTTTCCAAATTCGTCCCCCTACTTTTTTTAACTGCTATCATTTTTTTCGAGAAAATGTCCAATCTCTTAATTAATTCTAGATTAGGCAAAGTAGATTTTTCGATTGAGAATAATTCTATGTTTTGTGGGTGAGAGTTAAAATTTTTTTTGGAAAATGTCTAGTCACGAACATAGCCTATAATGAAAGTGTCACAGGAACTTAAGCTAGCAAAAGGACCTATAAGCACTTTTAGTACCAAGTCACAAGCTAGGCTGTGACAACTGGCCTGTCGAGGGCTAGCCCATGACAGGTTCATCAAAGGCTAGGCCATAATGCACAAGCTCTCCAACCTCAAGCTAGCGGTCTATCATGGGTTAGGCCAATGTCTGTCATAGGCTTGACCCGAGACGATAGCTCGTGATAAACTCCAAAGGCCACGATCCAAAACTCTATTTCCTACGATTTGCAAAATCTGAAAACCAATTAAGGCTTATAAAAGAATGCTTTTCCCATGTCAAAAACCAAATACACATGTTTTTCTTTTCAAAGACTTAAATGTAAGTATTTTTCATGTTTAAAAAAATACCTATGGAAGAGAGAAGAAGGCATTACTAGTTTCTAACCATTCTGAACACAATGATATCATCATCTGGTAACCTTGACAGAGGCTAATCCAATCTCAGTGACTATAGCTATCCCTAATTTTGAAAAACTAACACACTATGTATGGTTGGACAAAATTCAGAGTAAAGAACATAAGATGCATACCTAGAGCAACGAGCTTTTGATTATGTTAAACACGTACCCTTTTGGATAGTGAGTCTCTAGTTGAGTGATTATTGCTAGCTTATCGGTGGATCAACTCTTAAACAAAATCTCTAATTAGCGCCAACTTGTTGGTATGCAAGATTAGAAAAGTGGACATCTGACTTGCTTCAGTTTGTTAGGGCATGAGATTAGGAAAGTGAACATCTAACTCGCTCCAGTTTATTAAGGCATAAAATCAAGAAAATGGACATCTGACTCGCTCCAGTTTATTGAGGTACGAGATCAGGAAAATATGACATCTGACTCGCTTTAGTTTATCGAGGCATGAGATCAAGAAAGTATGACATCTGACTCGCTCTTGTTTATCGGGGCATGAGATCAGGGAAGTGGACATCTGACTCTCTTTAGCTTATCGAGGCATGAGATTAAGGAAGTGGACATCTGACTCACTCTAATTTTTTGGGGCATGAGATTAAGGAAGTGGACATTTGACTCGCTTCAGCTTGTCGGAGCATGAGATTAGGGAAATGGACATCTAACTTGCTCTAATTTTTTGGAGTATGAATTCAGGAAAATGAACATCTGACTCGCTCTAGTTTGTCGGGTTATAAGATCAAGGAAGTGGACATTTGACTTGCTCTAGTGTATCGAGGTATGAGATCAGGAAAATTGATCGGCTAAATGCCCTATATGCGTACTCTTCGCTGCAAAGACTTATTACCTCTTAAGATGATTTTAGTACTTGTAAAAAGGTTAGATGTTAGTATGCTTATTCAATCAAAAAAAATTGTTACCTTTTAATGGGTTTGCTTGATTCCTTTCATGAAAGTCTGTCTTGGAGCGGGATGACCATCTTTTGTTAAATGCATTCAAGCAAGGTGTGCGTAGATGATCTCGCATTCTAAGATATTCGTATTGCATGATTTCTCTCATGGAAGCTTTATCTTTGATAATTAATCATTATCCATATTTGTCTTATGGTTTGCTTTATCGCGTAAAGCCCATTCACATTTTTCTTGCAAGAAAATTATTCGCATGAGTATGTGAAGGGAAATTATGTATGCAAAATATGCATGGAATCATGTGCGAGTTATGTTCGACAAGCATTACTAGTGATGAGCGCAAAAAAGCTACCTGTCAAGAAGTGTCTAAAGCATGAAGTAATAATAACTTATCAAATACTTTGAATCTAAATTTTATTCATCATTGAATAAGCTGAATGGACCATATTCTCAACTAGTTTAATCTCAACAAGACAAATTAGGGATCATTCTCAATGAAGAAACATGAGAATAGGCATGTTAATACCAAGACCTAATGAATCAGCACATAAGACAACGCATACCAAATAATTTCTATGTATATACTAAAGGCCAAAATAAAATTTTTATTTTTGAAAAGCAAATTTTGGATGCAAATTTTGGGTAGTTCAACTCGAATGCATAAATACATTCATGGCTTCCTGCTTGATGCTCAAGAAACACCATATACCTTTTCTTACGCACCAAACCTTACTAAAAGGTCATCTTTGCTAGGTTGGATGAGATCGAATCCAGAATTAAAAGGTCTTACATAGACTTTAACGTTAGATTTGGATGAATGGCTAACAAGGGTGAGGTCGTTAAAGAAACATGACCACTATATTTTCCTAACTGACGAGAAGACTATTCTCTATGCATTTTCCACTATCATGGCATTATCACATTTGACTTTGGTGAATAACTGACTATGGATTATTTGAGAGATAATAGATCAAGGTTTTCCTTTCTGTTTCACTTTTTTTTTTCATTCTCGTTGTTGTGATCTCAACTTCAAGGGCTCTATATTCTCTTTTTCTTCTACTTTTTTTAATTCTTTCTTTCTTTGCATTTTTCTTCATTTTTTTCCTTTTTTCTTTCTTTTTCTTTATTTTCTTTTCTTCTTTTTTCTTTTCTTCATTTTTTCTTTTTTTTTTCATCTAACAAACCCCAATTTCTCATGAATGGAATTTGTACACAAGATTGGTAGAAATTCATCTCCCCATATGGAATCCAAAGTGGTCACCTTCCTAAGGGAAAGCTAAAATCATTTTGGTTATGAGGGCTGTCTAGCGTGTGTAATAATAAAGTGAGCACGCATTTAGCATGTTTGACATAAAGACTTAAGGGGCTAACAAGCGATCATGGAATCATGGTAGAAAGAGTCATTTAGGAAGTTGTACAAAGAAAGGCTGCCTAAATCATTTTTCATATTCTATCTCACCTTGGGATCACTTCAATGGGTAATGAGAAAGGTTCTAGTGCTCTTATTGAGTTTTACCTAGCCCCCTCATTTGCAAACAATTTTTCTTTAGTTCTAAAAATGTCCCAAAGTATTCAAAATTTAAAAATTGAATGGTATAGCGAGACTTTTATGCAATTCAACAGATAAAGATGAAGCATGAGCTACCTCCTATTTGGCTCATATTAAAATGAAACATATATTTCTAAATTTGAGAATAACCCATTCAAAATTTAGAATAACCAAGATGAAGTAAAATTTTAAATTGAAAGTAAACTAATAAGAAGCAATTATGTCAGAACTTTAGACATTGCTTAGCAAGAAAATAAATTAAACTTGAGGCACAAGTTTCTTTAATTGTAAATACTCCTTGTACTCAAGAAAACCGATAGCATTGTAGGCGATCATTGTAAACACATCAAGGAGTTGGAGACCTCTGAATTTGAATTAGCAAAAGAGATGACACTGCAATAATCATCTCAAAAGGGAAATGGTGATCCTCGAGTTCACGTTCGGGAAAGGAAGGTGGTCTTTGAGCCTAAAACTGGCAAAAATGATTGTGTGAGAACCCTAAGGCATAACCTGATGATGTAAATTAGGTTTAAGGTCCATGTTATTTTAATAGGGTGTTACACTTATCATTAGTTAAAAGTAAAAAATAGATTAGCATATTATTGTTAGTTTGTTAGACTAATTTTTACTATTTGTATATTCAAAATTTATACAGAGTTTTATTTTGGAGTAAAATTAAATTATTAATAAAAATTTATATATCCATTAAAAATTATTTTTATTAAAAATATTGATTATAAATGAACTAATATATATTAAATCCATGAATTACCTCAAATTTGTTCAAGCTATTTAGGGATTGATCTATTTATAATCCATATTTATTTGTTTATTAATGATCCGTTCATTTATAATCTTTACATTTATGATTCAATCCAAATCTGTCCAATCCATTCATTTGCCACCTCTACTAAAAAAAATAGATGAGTATGAGTTGAGTGACACTAAAAGTAAATGAAATTATTGGTAAAATGATTAGGTGATAAATTGTTTATTTTACATATCTATATAGACATTTGTGTAAAAAACAATTAACTAATAGTTGAGTAATATTACAAGTAAATTAAATTAACATAAATTTCTTTAGTTACATATTTCTATTCATAAGTATAATAATTATTATAATGATTAAAATATTCAATTTAATTTATTAACTAATTATTATTTCAATTTCAAACATTTATTTAAGAAAAATAGTTATAAAGTTAAATTTATGTAATAAATGTAGAATATATATTATATTATAAATTATTAATATTATATAAGTAATTAATAAATATCGATTCTTTCAGTACAATTCGATTTTGAAATAATTCAATACAGTTTTCGATTCATTTCTAGATAAAATTTTCAGATCCATTCCAAGTCAATAGTATAATTCAATAGTGAAAAAAATTAACCGTATAATTCAATTTTGAATCTTTTTTTCTTGATATTCCGATTTAATACAAAAAAAAATCTAAATCCATATACACTGCTGATAGTATCTAACAAAAGTAATGAAGCTAAGCTAGTATTTGATGTGAATCCGGCAATTAAGTGGTCATGGATTACGATAAGAACTCCTAACTCTCAGGTCAACTGCTGCAACGCTTGCGGATCATCACGTTTTACTAAAAGGAAAGACATCGCCTTAAGGGATAGGTCTACGTCCTAAAGGCTACTCTTGACACCGAACGTTGCTGCTGCTGGCTATACAGGAGTAAGCCCAATGACGGATGTGTTTTCTCCATCGCGACAAAAGAAAGATTTTGATGGGTAGCAAGACATTAACCGCTGACTATTCAATAAGCAGATTTGGACAGAAACCACTAGACCCCTTCCATTTGCAGTGAGCTTTAGCCGACCAAAGGGAAGAGGCTACTCCATCATCGATTCAGAAGGGAAACCAGTGGCACATACCTTTTTATTAAGTCAAGCATTCAACCACCCGGCACGTACCTTTTCATCAAGTCAAGTATGCATTCAACTACCTTGTTAACCGCTCAATCACAACAAACTCTTATCATTCATTTAATGTCTAAAATAATAACATATTTCTTCAAATTTTTAATATTTCAATAGTATATTTTTTCAAATTTTTTTAATTATGTTAATGAATCCGACAATCCTTTTAAATTATAGATCGTACATTTTAATTCCGCGTGTTCCTTTTGACATAACGTGAGTATTAGAAGTACAGATATTCAATATTTAATAGCCTCAAAACCATTTTTCCTTAAAAATTTAGAGATAATTATGCAATAATTACTATCAGCTACGAGCCTATAAATACAAGGAGTTAAGGTCTTTCGAACTATTGCTTTCTTCAGACCCAAAATAGGCCTTCCAATGATTCTGCTGATGACATAATAGCAACAATAAAAAATATTCATTTGCCAGTAGAGTAGCAAGAACTTAAATCAAATTTTCATATTTCTTTAAGGGATTTTAGCAATTCAAAACTCAACCCAGTACAGCAACATAGGAATATATGGAATTGGAACGTGAAGGCAAAGAAGAGGGGCAAAAAAAATTGCTTCTAGTCTAATAGCAAGAAATAAGATATGTTTTCTAATCGGAATATAGCATATAACAATATACAAGCACGAGGTTTGGTCATTTTTCAGAACAATACATGGTGGTAGCTCATCTAACAAATCAAATAAAATACAAAAGATGTTACATATTTGCTGTGGTTTGCTTAATTTCTTCCAAGGATATTTTCTGCATAACAAAGACCAATCACCTTGTTACATCTAAAAGCAGCTCCTTCCATATAAATATTGTAAAACATTATACGATGCATATTGCTTTACTTGCATTTGATAATTATGGATTTTCTTAATTAATTTTAGATAACCAAAATAAAAGGAATTTATAATTTACCTGATCCTTGCCAGCAAAATCATTATCTGAAGTAAGGAAGAGCATGCAGTGGCACTCCTTCCTGCCAAGACAATCTTACATCTTCAGCACAAAGGGCAGATAAATCTTACAAAAGTAAAATTATGGACTGGAGACATAACAAGTGCGGAGTTATAAAATTCATGAAGGTTAGATAAGAAATGTCTTTATCATACTAGACTCAAGCCAGCAAATTTTTCTGTTATAAGCAAATATTTGTCTTAAAAATTAACTAATCCATTCTCAATGGCAAATTTCAAATATATATATATAGATAGATAGATAGATAGAAAGAGAGAGAGAGAGAGAGAGAGAGAAGATTTTGACTGTGTTCATTTTAGCAACAGGAGCAAACGTCTCCTGATAATCCACTCCATAAATCTGAGTGAATCCTTTAGCCACCAATCTGACTTTGAACCTCTCAATCGAACCATTAGCTTTATGTTTCACAATAAAAATTCAATTGCAACCAACCAATTTCTTGTTTGGTAGAGAGGTAACTAGTTCCCAAGTCTCATTTTTGGACAAAACCTTCATTTTTTCAATCATAGCTAGCTTCCACTTAGCATTTGTAAAAGCTTCCCTCCAATCCTATGCAATAGAGACAAAAGAAATAGACAATGCAAATGTACCATAGGAAGGAGATGAGAAATTATAGGAGACAAAATTCGATAGAGGATGTTTAGTGCACGATCTAACCCCTTTTCTGTGAGCAATAAGCATATTCACATTATTAGTGGAATTAAAATTCAAAGATAACTGACCTGATTGACAAGAGGAGAGGATTCTTGACATAAAGTAATCTTGTGAGGATAAACTAGATTTGATGAGATTCTTGACAAGGATTCTTGACAAGGGGAGACTATTATAACTCTTGACCTCGAACATCTCATCAAATCTAGTTTATCCAAGCGTCTAATAGTCTCCCCTTGCACAATAGTATCCTCTTAAACTCCAATAATCTCCTGAATTTATTCCCTCACAAAATTCACCCTTAGGGTATGATTATCAAGAGTTATAATAGGTATCACCTCTTCTCTCTCGGTACTCTCCTCTTGAAGTGGTGATTGAATAGTACCAAAATAAAGTTCATTTTCTCTAAAAGTCGCATTCTTACTAACGAAATACTTTCTCGATGGAGAATGGTAACACTTTTAACCCTTCTGTGTAATACCCAATAAACACATCTAAGAGTCTTCAGATCTAGTTTGCCAACATTCCTAGTATGAACTAAACAAACATACCCAAACACTTTAGGAGGAACAATATAAGTATTTTTTCCTTGCAATACTTTTAAATGACTCTTAAAGCTGAGAGCTTTGAGAGGCATTCTATTGCTAAGCAATTGCTATAATTGCATCTCCTCAGTAAGGCTTTGGAAGATTCATAGTAAATATAACAGATCTAACTACTTCTAATAGATATCTATTTTTTATTTCAGCTATCACATTTTGTTCACTAGTATAAGGACAACTAGTTTGGTGTAGTATCCCATTGTACTCCAAGCAAATACCAAATCTAGTATTTATGTACTCTGTACCATTATTTATTCTCAAAATTTTTACTTTAATATCAAATTGAGTACAAACCATCCTATGAAAAAATTGAAAGCAAGAAAATACATCATTCTTTGCTTTTATTAGATACGCGTAAGTTATTTTAGTGCAACAATCAATAAATGTAACAAATCACCGATTACCCGATAATGAATCATTTTTAGTAGGTCTCCAAATATCAGAATAAATAATAGTAAATGAAACAAAACTTCTATTAAGCAGCTGTTAGAATTGCATCCACTCGATAAGGCTTTGGAAGATTCATAGTAAATATAACAGATCTAACTACTTCTAACAGATATCTATTTTTTCTTTCAACTATCCCATTTTGTGTACTAGTGTAAGGACAATTAGTTTGGTATAGTATCCCATTGTACTCTAAGTAAATACCAAATCTAGTATTTATGTACTCTGTACTATTATTTATTCTCAAAATTTTTACTTTAACATCAAATTAAGTACAAACCATCCTATGAAAAAATTGAAAGCAAGAAAATAACATCATTCTTTGTTTTCATTAGATACACCTAAGTTATTCTAGTGCAACAATCAATGAATATAACAAACCACCGACTACCGGATAACGAAACATTTTTAGTAGGTCTCCGAATATCAAAATGAATGATAGTAAATGAAATACTAAAGGGATAAGAACTCAGTGTGTTTAGCAAGTTCGCAGGTATCACCAACCAAAAAATCAAACTTAGCATTTTTAAACAAGTTAGGATATAATTTCTCAAAAACAAAAAAGGATGAATGTCTTAACCTTGTATGCCATTGAATGATCTTTCATTCACATCATTACTCACACCCAAAAAAAGCTTGCCTTTTACCAAAAACTGAAATACTATCATTATCCAAGATATATAAGCCATCTTGCAACCTACCGCTACCAATTCTCTCTCTTATTTTAAAATCCTGTAAAATACAATTTGTAGAAAAGAATTCCACTTTACAGTTGACAGAATTAGTTATAAAACTGACAGATAGAGATTAGCAGGAAATTAAAATACATGAAAAACAGAGAACAATTTAATAGTGGAAGTACAATCTATATAACTTGTTCCAAATATCGAAGTAAGAGATTCATCTGCTATTTGAACATTATCTCCGTTTTTAGTTGGAGAATAAAAAATAAAGTTTCTCCAAGGACAAGTCATATGACAATTTGTAGCAGAATCTACAATCCAAATATTATGGCCGGATGAAGAGGTAGTGAAATTTTCTCCCTTATATAAATTAATTGCCTTATTGTCCATCATGATAGCAAAAATGCTAGGACGATGAAAAGAAATAGACAAAATCTGGAAAGGAGAAATCCAGAAAACCAAAAACTTCAAAAGTGGCCAGAGAGAGGCTGGTCGAAGTCAGAGGAGGCCAGCGAACAGGTTTGGGCAAGATCTGACGACAGACGGTGGTTGGAGGAAGCTACACTTGCCGGCGCTCGCGGAAGGAGGTGCCGAAGTGATCTGGAGGCTCGTGTACTCACACGCAAGGTCTGACGGCACCGGAAATTTGTGGACAGGCCGAACTTGGCCTGGGTTCTCCTTTGGTGAGGGCGGTATCGTAAACGGAGGAATGAAAGGTGTCCTCTTCACACTTGCTGAAAAATGTCTACCGTAACTCTATTTTAAAGAACTAATCTACTATAGAAGGGAAAAAACTCAATCTTCAAAATGGACAGTATAGCTCTGATACTATGATTTTTTAAAAGTTTTTTATTACTCTCAATTAATTTTGACAAATCAATTTACGTAGAGATTTAGAGAAAAGAATTTAAGTCTAAGCATGATAAATACAAGAAAGGTAACAAACAAATCCCTACAAATTAGAAACAAAATATATATGTCAACAAGAACAAAATGTAATGTTTCTGCATACAAAAATTCTATTTTTTTCATGACTGAATGCTCCATTTTTCTGCATTTTCTTCTTCTTCACGTTACTTATATGAATATGATTTTGTTTGTTTCGGTTTTTTATTCCATTGCATCTCCCTTATCTCATCTCCTCTCCAAATCTCCAACAAATTTCATCCGACATTCATATATAGCAAGACACATGTAAGAGTTGAATGGAACTTCTATTTTAGTATGTAATAGAACTACAGTATGAAACATCATAATAACAAAATTTCATTCATATTACTGTTTTCCTTTTGTGCATGCATAGCAACATCAACTTTGAGGCTTTTTCTTCTTTAAATCTCAATGCCAAATGAATATAGGAAAAATATCTTGTCATCCACCAAATCAAAATTATCAGCAGCATGCATCCTTATTCCCATCAAAAAGCACAAAAGCATTTACCAAG
>JBBPFJ010000454.1:0-22560 GCA_037975025.1 Excoecaria agallocha
GAAACAATTTTCATGGGTTTTCTACTACTGGAATCATGTGAAGTAGATAGATATTGATGCATCAAGGAAATAACTATGCTATGCTTTTTGACATATTCATCATTTTGGCATGTACATAGACAAGGTTTAATTTATATTTAATTATATTATGTTAGAATAAAAAGTTACTATAGTTTTATAACAATTGCGTTGTAAATTTTATAGATAAGGTTATGATTAAGAGATATCTTTGTAATATTAATTACAATAAATTGAAATCTAAAATGATTGTTTTATTAGATGAAAATGGGAAAGTATTGTGGAAGGATTTTGTGATTGCAGTTGGATGGAAGGATAGATGATATGAAAATATTATCAAGTTTTTTTACAAGAGGTATTGTGCATTTTTAAGGAATATTCGACCAAAATTTTTAAAAATAAATAGTATTGGTGTGGATAGTAAATAAAAACAATAAGAAAAAGAACTTTTGAAATCAACATATTTATAGCTTATATAGTTATTATTAGCACTCAATATTTGTCTTGCTTTTGGGATTACAAATAAGTGTTACAAAATTTAATTTTGTAATATTTATGATTTTGTTGTTTGATATTCATATTTATAAAAATCAACTTAATTATGTTTGAATTTTTACAGCAAATATGCAGGCATTAGAACACCCTATGCTCGATCATTGGATCAAAAATATGGTATGTATGTATATATGTATGTATGTATGTGTGTGTGTGTGTGTGTGTGTGTATGATGCGCTCCAGAGACCATCTCAATTTTGGTTGGATTTTCGGAGGCCCACTTTTAAGGTTAGAGACTGCAAGAGGCTCAGTATAACTCAAAAATTTGCCATTCATAATAGAAAGGGATTTAGGCCCCAACTTCTGAAGGCGTGTACTATGGGCTCAAAGAGGTAGGTGTCAAGGAGTCATCACCTAATAGAATGTTGGGAAATGAATCTTGACTTTTTAATGTCCAAACAAAGATTGGTGTTCATTTAATCACTCTTACCTGGCACCTCAGTTATGTGTTATTTTATAATTGGATTTTGAACATTAATCTACTATTTTCTCTCACATGATGCATTGCGATAAATTAAATAAACACATCAATCAATTCAAATAAGCGATAAATAAATAAATAATTCAACTACTTAAACTATTGGTCCCTTATGCATTAAAAATAAATGACATACATAAATCAGGACATTTGTTTGAATTAAGAACATTGGTCCCTTATGCATTAAAAAAATCGGGATATTTTTTGGTTGAAATTGGACAAGTTATATTTTATTAGGAAAAATTCCATATTAATTAGTAAAAATAGTTTTAAGTTATTTTTCCATTTAAACATGAAAAAATGATTTTATTACTACTTGTTACATTTCCAAAATAAGATACATCCAAAATTAACAACAAACCAAAATTAAAATAAAGCAAAACCTTAAATAATTTAAATCTAAGTGCAAAATAAAAAAATCAATGAAAAAGAAAGTACGAACCAATTGGGAGTTCATGACTCTCGTAGCAAGATCACTTCCCAGGATACTCCAATTGCACATCGAATTAATTACACATGCAAACCACAAAATCGATCAATTAGCATTTTAAAAGGAATATGTAATAAAAAAAAGTGAGTTAAAATAATATATAGAATATTAATACCATAATTTAAACATGTATACAAAAGTAAAAAAAAATTAATTAAGAATAAAATATCAAGAAAAGGATTTAAAAAATAATTAAAAGGATAGAAAACACATTAAAATAAGAATAAACTTGGCAATAGACACCCCCCTGAAAGGTCATAGATGCCCATGACCAAGGGAGGAATAGAATGAGAAGGAAACACCATGACATCATGACAAACGGCCATCTATAGTGGTTTCTTCTTATCTGTCACTCAAGGGACAGATGTAGAAAGCTAAAATCAAACACAAAATTTATCAAGATCTTAATTAAACCCTAAGTATGTAATTATATGGATCGAAAGCATGTTAAACTTAGAGTACTAGTCCTAAATCACGTTTTAGCTAAATAATAATAAAAATAATTACTAAGAAACATCTTAAAAATAATGTACAAAATATACATTCATGGAGGAAATCACATCCTAATATATTATTCTAGCACACCAACAGATTCAGATAAACATGGCATTTAACTAAACTTGCAAATCTAAATAAATAACACAAAACATACATTTATAATACCATTAAACAACATATATAAAGATAAGAATGTATTAGAAAGAGAAAGAGAAGGAAAACCTAGAATATTATCCTCAGGAGATATTTTCATTATGTAGATTTTAAAGCATAGATCTTAGTTTTGATCCTTGATGTTTTGTAATCAAAAAACACAAAGATTTGTTATCCTTGTTTTAGGCTAAAAATGATGTGAACCTTTATTTCCCAAGAGGAGAAAATTAATCTTTTCTCTCTCAAGAAATTTGTTTTCTATCAAAATATCCCATATAAAAAAACCATAATTTTTGGTTTTTATACCTAAGGAGGAGTTCGGATCACATTCCAACTCTAACTCTCCAAGTATAAAAGAATTTTGATTCCCCCAAAATCCTAGGAAATCCCAAAATCATTCTTATCTTCCATTTTGAAAATTGAAAAATATAGGAATTCTGGAAATGCACCCATAAATGGGTATCCCTCATGATATATGGCTGTCCCTTATATAAAACCTTTAAAATTACAAAAATGCCCCAATCTGACTTGGACAAGAGGGAAGTGGTCATAGATGATCGTTGTTCAAATGATAGATGACCATCTATCATGACTAAGGGCCAAAATCAAGATTGTTAATGCTCTTTTGTTAAAACCTCCAAAAACACTTGGAAAACCATAAAGTTTTCATAAAAAATGAGAAAAATCTAGATCGAAGCATTGAAGTCAATGTTCTCTATCAAAAATATGTTATTTTCTTATTATCAAGTAACCTTGATCTAGGCTATCTCGGGTAATGGTGTCTACAATTACCCCCAACTTTAGGGAGCTGGAGCACTAGTACCACAGTGAACCAAACTTTAAAGTGAAGGAAAAAGATGCATACATGAGGCAGCAAATCTCTGGTTGATTGCTTTAAAACACACGTACCGTCTAAGGTAGTGAGTCTCTTAGTCGGGTAGTTACTGTCAACTTATTGACATATTAACCTTTGGTTTGGCAGTTAACATTAGTTTATCAATGTTTTAACCCTTGTTTGTGTAGTTACCATTAGTTTGTTGATGTGTTAACCCTTGCTTAGGCAGTTACCATTAGTTTGTTGATGCGTTAACCTTTGGTTGGATAGTTACCATCAGTTTATCAATGTGTTAACCATTGGTTAGCTATCTGATTAGCGCCAGCTTATCAGCATACATAATCAAGATGAGTTTAGTGTATCTCACTAGCACCAGTTTGTTGGCATGCAGAATTCAATAGTACTTGTCATATTTGATTAGAGCTAGCTTGTCATCACATAGAATCAAATGAGACTATGTAATGGTTGGCTAGTGCCATCTATGGGCATACCTAATCTTGAAATTGTGGTTGTTTATGTCGTCTATAGGCATGTTTGCTTGAATCAATATCCTTACTGAAGAATTTCTAGCAAATATGCATATATGAGGAGTCACTAATGTGTTTGGAAGTTTCTTCTATATGTGTGAGTCTACTTGGGAGACACTACATCATAATTCTTTCCCTTATCATTGAAGTCATAACAACCTTCTGGACTATAGGTCTATCTTAAAGGCATTACAATATAATTTTTTCCTTCATCATTGGAAGTCAAAGCAACCTTTTGAACCATAGGTCTGTCTTGAAGACACTACAACATAATTTTTTCCTTCATCATTAGAATTAAAAAAAAACCTTTTAGACCTTTGGTCTCTCAATGTACTTCAGTTTTATACTGTGATCTTGGCTTTAGTCATGTGAACCTAATATTGGTGGAATATTTCACTTTATCTTTAGCCATATGGATCAGTGAGTGGTGAAGTCCCTCGGTTTAATAATTCCTTTTTCTATGTGGGATGGGGATGGTTTCTGACTACTTCCCTTAACCTTTTAAAGATCAAAAATATCCGCTCTTGTTTTTGTCGTGCATCTTTTTTATTTCAACCTGCTCAGGTGACTTTCTGTGATTAAGTGGATGGCTTGGCCCATATTAAAAGAAGAGGAACTATCCCATATTCTCTTCCACTCTTAATTCAAAAATACTTTATCCTTCTAATTTATTTTAGCATGGGTGTCATTGACACATTTCTCCATTTCATGGATTGAGAAATATATGCCTCTTGAAAGGGTTTTGAGTAGTTGTGGGAAAGGATTTGATGTTAGTTCTCTATTTATTAGGCTTGATTTTTTTAATGTTTTTTATTTTCTTTTCAAACAGTCATGATTGGTCTATTTTTCATTTTGACTTGTCATTTCGTCTTTCATTTGTCAAACTATCATTTATTGTCAATTTTATGATGTCTTTATATTTTTTTCAAGATTTGTTAAACATGAATACAAAATGAACAAAACATAAGGTAAATGTATAAATTAAATACATTTCATAATCTTATATACATAAAAGATTTCCAAATGTTATAAAACTCCCTGAATATAAAATAGTGAAACTATTGGGATGACCTTGGTCCCTTTTGATAGGCTGGTTCAAATGGAGGTCAAATAGCTGAAGGTTTAGGAGGTCTTCCTGGTGCCACTACCTATGGTGGTTCCAATGCCTGCTCCTCCCATTATCTGAATTTGAACTCGAATCCAAGTAATGCCGCAAAAAAAACTAGAAAATCTATGTTATCACCCCAACCAGTTGCTCTGAGCTCTTTTTTATAGATAAGACTAGCCTAGAATGCTACTTTAGGTACCTCATCAAGTCATTCCTCAAGTCTTTTAAGTATCTCCTGAGCTAATTATATGTCTCGACCACCGTCTATCTCCCTTTGGGAACCTTATTCCCAATGCAGCCTTTCTGCTCTTAAATATGAGTGAGTGACTCATCGACCACCTATAGAGATGCATCAAAACTCTATCTTGCAATCACTAAATTGACTTTGATACCTTGTAACTCATTTTGTAAGGACTATATCACAATCAGCACTGACTGTGAGGTCTGATCTTGTCTTTTAATAGTCTTTTTCATAGCAGATAGTCTTTTTAAGATATCATTTGGCAAGGGAATTGATATCAGCTGCACTGACATTGGAGTAGTGGATGTGGATGCCCCAGGGTGTTGAGATGGTGGAAGAGTAGTGGAAATGGATGCCCCTAGATGTTCATCTGGAAAAAGCTTGCCCAATCTCCTACCTAGTGAATGTCGATGTGTGATTAATGATCTATGATGCATCAGAGGAGTGGGTAACCTACCAAGAAGCTCATATAAGTCAAATTGCATTTGCATCTCATAGTTTGAATCTGTACCTTCCTTTTGAGGCTCATATGGCCCTTCACCCTTGGTATCTTATTGTATTGGCGGTGCCGGAGGTGTCTAAGGTGGCTGGGGCTGAGGTGATTGAGGTGGCTTAGGTGGCTAAACCCGATCCTAAACATTCTTCTCCGTTGGTGGCTCTAGCACGATAGGGTTTAAGACATAACTATCTCTAGTCTTAGGGATAGTAAACAGTCTGTACTAGCCCTCTTGCACCTATATCGACTTAACCATCCTTATAGTGAGAGCAGTTGTATGTTAACAAATATATCCTCTTAGAGTAGGCATCCAAATGTCTTATCATTTACCCCTAGGTCCAATAGCAGTCGAGTCACCTCCAATGTCCAATATCTTAGCTGGTGATTGTCAATGTCTGATCGATGATCTGGGATGCATCGGAGGAGTGGGTGACCTGCCAAAAAGCTCATATAAGTCAAGTTACATATCCATCTCATAGTCTAAATTAGCACCTTCTTTTTAAGGCTCGTGTGGCTCCTCTCCCTGGGCATTTTGCCATACTGGCAATGCCTGAGGTGGCTAAGCCTGATCTTAACCATCCTTATCCATTGGTGGCTCTGGCATGATAGGGTTTAAGCCATAACTTTCTCTAGTCTAGAGGATAGTCAATAGTCTATACTGGCCCTCTTGCCTCTTGATAGTTGTGAATTATATGATAATTTTAGGTGTTTTATTGAGTTTATTTAACTTTAATTTGGTTGAATTTTAGTTTAATTGTTTAAATTTGTGTTTTAAGGGTTAATTGTAAGTTTTGGTGTTTCTTAGGGCCAAATTGAAGGGAAAAGGGCTTGATTGCAAGAAATGAAAAGTTTTGGGTCAAATTCGTAATTTTGAGGAATTAAAGCCAGAAAATCATCATTTAGTCTAGAGGTAATTAACACTACTGTGCATGAAATTATAAGTTTCCATGTATGAAGAAAGCAAGAAAAATGAGCCAAAAGCTACAAAAATTTCATAAAGTACAGAATACCTGTACTTTGCCGTGTGTTTGAAAGAAGAAAAGTTCTCATGGCCGTGCAACTCCATAATTGCCTATGCATGGTTGTGCATCACAAGGTGAATTTCTTACATGGATGTGCAGCCCTAGTAGGAAGAAATTACACGGCAGTGCATCAATTAAGTCTTTAGCTTGCTTAATCATGCATCAAGGAGTCCAGTTTGTCAAAACTTCCTAATTAAACTAAGTTCTTTTCCTATTCTAATTCAGGAAGCTTTAAAAGGCCATAATTCCATGTTTTTGCCTATAAATATTTGACAAGTACACCAGAACAACATCATCAAGTAGGAGAATCATCAAGTAGCAACTTCATCACTTAATTAATTTAGTTTTACTTTCTTTAGTTCTTTTTTTGTAGTTGCGAGGAACAAAACCAAAGAGCTGGAGGGTTTCTTTGATTTTTCTATAAACGTTGATTAAGGGAGCTTATGTAACTCTTTGTTTTTAACTCTTCTCATTAGTTTAGCCTTAATTTTCAATATGAGTAGTGAGCAGTTTCTTTACTTTTGCTAAAGGAACTTGAAGCCTTAATTTGTATTGTGATGACTTGATTGATCTTTAATTTTAATATTAGTTAATTATTTCTTGGTTTTAAGCATATTTTTATCTTTAATTATGTTAAGATTAATTATTGATTTATTGAATCAATAACTTAAAATTAGTTTAGGCACTATCATTGATTTGTATGTTCTTTGGTTAATCTTTTATTGTCTATGCATGATTATTTTTGACTTTGAGGTAGTTGTTTGTTGATAATATTGATTAATACTAAGAGAGGAGGAACTAGGAATAAATTGAAATTGAAATTTCTTGTAAAAGAATTCAATGAATATTTAGGAATATAAACTGGATTTTTATGCTAAGTGTTAAATTGTTCTTAAACGAGAATTTGATACTTAAGAAAGATATTCTTAATTCAAGGTATTAGGCTTTGTTTCATCTGGTTTTTCCATAATCACTGGTATTTCTAACTGGATTTAAGTCATTACAGTATAAATTAAGGTTGATAATCCTTTAGTGAAAGTTATTTTAATATTGATTTTTTCTCAAGTCTGTTTACTTGCTTTCATTTAAGATTCAGTTTATTGATTTTAGTTGTTTATTTTAGTTAGTTGTTTAATCTTTGGGATTTTTTTCTTCTCTCTTTTACACATAAACTTTATTTTAAAACACAAAATACTTTCTTACAAACACAAGTTTCCCTTGGATTTGATATCTGGGGTCTTAATCTATATTTTTCTGTATTACTAGCTGATCTAGTATACTTGCTAGAAGCCAGCCAAGTTTTAGATGCCATTGCCAAGGAATACATTGGCATTTCTTTATTTATTTTTGATTTTAAGTGAATTTTATGTGTTGTTATTTTTATTTTATTCTTTATTTTTTTTATTTTATTTTCTTTTTATTTTACTGGTGTGATTAATTTATGGTGAGAAATGATCCAATATTACCCATAGACTCTAAAATTGAGAGGACATTTCATAGGAATAAGAGGTTACGAGCAACCATGAATAACAAAGAAATAGACCCACCTCTTAACATCTATGGTTTACCTCATGAAAATCCACCCATAATTAATCCACCACCACCTAGGATAGAAGAGCAAAACGTGTTATATCAAGCTCCAGGAAATGGATTTAGGCCAAGGACCATTAGGGACTATGCTATTCCTAGGTGGAATGAAGAACATAGAACTATTAGGATATCTCATCACCAGTTATTTGAGATAAAACCTGCTACCATTACGATGGTGCAAAGAAGCTAGTTTTTAGGTTCAGATGTAGAGGATCCCGCACAATACCTAGATATGTTCTTAGAAGTTAGCGACATTGTGCAAATCTCGAATGTATCAACTAATGTTATTATGCTTAAACTTTTTCCTTTTACACTTATAGGAAAGGCTAGAGATTGGTTACAAATGTTACACAATTAGTCCATTCATTCTTGGCAACAAATGCAAGAAAAATTCTTGTGCAAATTTTTCCCACCTACTAAGATAGCCCTCATTAAGAAAAAAATCAATGACTTTTAGAAGTTCTATGAGGAACCATTCCAGAAGCCTGGAAAAAATTTAGGAGACTTTTAAAAAACTATCCGCATCATGAATTTCCTATTTATCAACTAATGCATATTCTATGTAGAGGCTAATCAAGCAATGAAATCCTTATTAGATGCAGCATCAAATGCTAGTTTTATGAACCAAGTTCCTGAAGAAGCATTCTTATTTCTTGATGAGATGGCTACCAATGATGCTCAATAGGCAACTTCTAGAGCCGCACAAAAGAAATAGGGAGTACATAGTGTAGATGAAATAGTTATGCTTAAGGCTTAAATGGAATTAATGCGAAAAGAGCATTTAAGAGAAATAAATAAGCTTAAAACTAAAAATGTATCTATGTTGTCTAATGAGTGTGATTCTTATACAGAAATGCAAGGAGTACCTGGATTTAAAAATAGTGACGAATCACTAGAGGAAGTAAATGCTTTGAACCCTTATAATATTATCTACAACTCTGGATGGAGAAATCTTCCTAATTTTGCATAGAAAGAAGGGAATCAAGCATCCACCTCTAACCCTCAACCAAGAGCTCTATTTAATCAAAACCAAGCCTCCCAAAATAATAACCATTCTCACTACCAAAATCAATCCCAACCACACTACCCATCTACATATCATCAACCACCTTGATTTCAAAAACCTCAATCCCCAGCCCCACAAGAAAAGAAATCAAATATAGAGGAAATGATTACAAATTTCATGGCTTTTCAAAATGCAATTATTGCTAGTCAAGACACTAGGTGGAAATCTCAAGACATTTGGATAAAAAAACCAAGAGGCATCCATTAGGAACCTAAAAATCAAATAGGGCAACTTGATAACTCACTATCCAACAGAGCTTAAAAAAACTTTTTCATCTAATGTAAACCACAATCAGAAGGAAGAAAGTAAGGCAATCACCTTAAAAAGTGGAAAAGAGCTAAAAAAAGCTAAAATTGGTAAGAATTCTTCTTAAAGGGTGGAACCAACAATGGAGGTAAGTGTTTCTAATTTTGAAAACATTGAAAAAGTACCTCCTACTGTTGAGAAAGGTAAAGGTAAGGAAAACTTGTTCCTACTATTCTTGATGAATCTCAGTTACCTTTCCCCACTTTAGCTAGAAAAGAAAAGTAAAATGAGCAATTAACTAGATTTTTAAACATGTTAAAAAAGTTACACGTAAATTTACCATTTGCTGAAGCTTTATTGGAAATGCCTAAATATGCTAAATTCATAAAAGAGCTTTGCGTTAATAAGAAAAAGCTAGAATGTGTGGGAATAGTCTAACTATCTGAAAACTGTAGTACTATTTTAATGAATAAAATTCCAACAAAATTAAAATATCCTGGTAGTTTTACATTACCTTACGAATTAGGAGGTAACTTTGTTAGACATGCTTTATGTGATTTAGTTGCTAGCATTAATTTAATGCCTTATTCAATTTGCAAGAAATTGAACTTAGGAGATATCAAGGAGACTCAAATGACACTACAGTTGGCGGATTGATCTGTGAGAAGGTTGAAGGGTATTATTGAGCATTTGTTAGTGAAAGTAAGAAATTTTATATTTCTGGTGGATTTTATGATTATGGATATAAAGGAGGATCAAAAGATACCCTTTATAGTGGGTAGCTCTTTTTTGAACACAGTGAGAGCTTTAATCGATGCTCATGGTTAAACAGTCACTTTGAGGTTCAATGAGTAAGCGATGGTCTTCAATATGAACAAGGTGATGAAACATCCCTCATATGACTTTGAAGAATCGATTTGTTTTGTTGATGGTATTCAAGAGTGTGTCAAAAAAATAAGAGAAAATCATTCTAGATGATGAACTTCAAGAATGTTTAATGCATCCATAGCAAAAGGAGGAATTGGAAACCAAGAGAAAGGAGTTGATACAGGATTTGGATAAAGATCAAAATAAAGATGAAAATATGGAGGATGAATTGTCCCCTCCTAAGGGAGAAAATTCTGACCTCAAAAATCTTCCATCTCATTTCAAGTATGTATTTTTAGAAGATAATGCAAAACCAGTATTTATTTCATCTTTATTGATAGGTTTAGAATAAAAGATGCTCATTGAAGTACTCAAAGAGCATAAAGGAGTAATTGGTTGGGCAACGTCTGATTTAAAAAGAATTAGCTCGAGTTATTATACATACCAGATACCTATGAAGAATGACTTCAAACTGGTGGTATAACCCCAAAGGTGACTAAATCCGACAATGCAAGAAGTGGTGAAAAATGAGGTACTTAAGCTCCTTGATGCAGGTATTATTTATCCCATTTCTGATAGTAGTTTGGTTAGTACAATTCAATGTGTACGTAAGATCAAAGGGGGTATGACTGTTATAACCAATGAAAACAATGAATTAATCCTTACACACACAGTGACGGGATGGAAAGTATGCATAGACTATAGGAAATTAAATAATACCACTAGAAAAGATCACTTTCCATTTTCTTTCATTGATAAAATGTTAGAAAGACTGGCAGGAAATAGATTTTACTATTTCTTAGATAGATATTCGGGGTATATGCAAATACCTATAGCCCTAAAGGACCAAGAAAAGACCAAATTTACATATCCCTATGGAACATTTGCATATACAAGGATGCCTTTTGGTCTTTGATGCATAAAGGCCATATTTTGTGATTTTTTTGAAAAATTCATGGAAGTTTTCATGGATGACTTTACACTATATGGTCGTGATTTTGAGTTATGTTTGAATAATCTTGCATTTGTCTTAAAAAGGTGTCAAGAGATGAACCTTGTTCTTAATTGGGAAAAATGTCACTTTATGGTTAGAGAAGGGATTGTTCTAAGACATAGTATCTCTGAGAAAAGAATTGAAGTAGATAGAGTAAAAGTTAATGTTATAGATAAATTACCTCCTTTGACTAGTGTTAAAGGTTTTAGAAGTTCCCTTGGTCATATCGGATTTTACCGTCGATTTATTAAGGATTTCTCTAAAATAGCTAAGCCACTGTCTAATTTATTACTTTAAGATGTTGCATTTAACTTTGATTATGAGTGCTTGCAGGCTTTTAATTCATTGAAGCAAAAGTTATTCATTGCACTTATCATAGTATCATTGAATTGGAGCTTACCATTCAAAATTATTTGTGATGTTAATGACTATACAGTAGGAGCAGTTTTAGGACAGTGCAAGGAGAAGATTTTCTACACTATCTACTATGCCAGTCATACACTCACTGGAACTCAGGTTAATTATACAACCATGGAGAAAGAACTTTTGGCAATTGTATTTTCTTTTGAAAATTTAGATCTTATCTCCTTGGTTCTAAAGTTACTATATGGTTGGATCATGTTGCATTAAGGCATCTTTTTGCTAAGAAGGATTCCAAACCAAGGCTTATTCGATGGGTTTTGTTGTTACAAGAGTTTGATGTTGAGATAAAGGATAAGAAAAGAGCTAAGAATTTTGTAGCTGACCATCTATCTAGATTGGATCATGCTAACATTGAAAAGGAAGAAATTTTTGATTTATTTCCTGATAAACATATTTGTACTTTTTATACTTCTTAGAATTCAGTTCCTTGGTACGATAATATAGCTAATTTCCTTATAGGAGGATATCTTCCTAAAGATTTCACTTGGTAATAAAAGAAAAAGCTTTAAACGGATGCCAAGCATTATCTTTGTGATGATCCATAATTCATCAAGATTTGCCCAGATCAAGTGCTTAGATGATGCATTTTGGAAGATGAATTAGTAGATATAATATGATAATGCCATGGAGAAGTTAGAGGTCATCATGGGCTTAATCGTACAGTACAAAAAATTCTTAAATCAGGTTTCTTTTGGCTTACTCTATTTCAGGATATTAAGTCTTTTATTGAACTTTATGATAGATGTCAACATGTAGGTAACATTTCTAAAAAAGATGAAATGCCTATAAATAATGTGCTAGAGGTAGAAATTTTTGATGTATGAAGCATAGATTTTATGAGACCATTTCCAAATTTATTTGGTCTTGAATACATTTTAATAGTTGTGGATTATGTTAGCAAATGGGTAGATGCAATAGCTACTAGAACTTGTGATACCAGAGTCATGCTTGAATTTATCAGGAAAAATATTTTCACTAGGTTTGGAGCACCAAGGGCTATTATAAGTAATGAAGGAAAATACTTTGTCAACCATCAATTTCGAACCTTACTTAAAAGTTTTGTTTTCAACCATAAGATAACTACTCCGTATAATCCTCAAGCAAATGGAAAAGTGGAGATCTCTAATAGGGAAATGAAATCAATCTTAGAAAAGATAGTGAATAACTCTAGGAAAGATTGGTCCCAAAGGTTAGATGAGGCTCTTTGGGCCTATAGGACCGCATTTAAGACCCCTATCGATATGTCTCCTTATAGAATAGTCTTTGGAAAAGCATGTCACCTTTCGGTTGAATTAGAACATAAAGCGTATTGGGCTACAAAATTTCTTAATTTTGATTTGAGGAGTGCAGGAGAAAAGAGTAAATTATGGCTCAATGAACTAAAAGAAATACAACAATGGTCATATGACAATGCAACCATCTATAAGAAGAAAATAAAGCGTTGGCATGATAAGCACTTAAAGGTGAAAGACTTTGCTCTAAGTATGTTGGTGTTATTATATAACAATCATTTGCACTTGTTTCCAAGAAAGCTAAAATCCAAATGGCTTGGGCCATATCAAGTCTTGTCAAGTAATAATTTTGGAGTTGTGACCATAAAAAATACAAGGGATGGACATGAATATGAGATAAATGGTCATAAACTCAAACCGTATAAAATTGGACAACATAAGGTTACTGAGGCAACCATTGTACTTTTGGACTACTAAAGTCGATTTCAAAGTCTATCTGAGGACGTTTAAACTCAGAACTACAACTCTCTTCCCTTTTTGTTTTTTTATTTTCTAATTGCATATATTTTTTATTTTTGTGTGTTTTTAGTTGGTTTTAAGTTTTTTTTTTAGTTTAGATTCATGAATTAAATAATTGCAAAGTTGAATAAGAAAGTTTAGGGAATTTCAGGGTGTCAAATGCAGAAGTTGGGAGTAGTTCATCAAGTTTTGAACATATTGATTTAATTGTGCTTCACAAGCAAATTTTTGAAAGTAATTTTCATGCCTTATAAGAGAAAAAACCATTTTCAAAGGAAAAATGATTGTAGGAGTTGTGTAGGTGAAAGGGGGAAATTAGAAGTAAATTTAGAAAATTTAAGCATGAAACAGGTAAAATTTTATAGCCATAAAATATTTTTCGAAGTGCAGAGGCTGTCTGTATAGCCGCATACCAAGGCAGCCAGCCCCATACACTCTCGCGTGCCTCCATGCACACTTTTTTCTCCCTTCCTTTACGTGACCATACACGCCCAGGCACCTTTCCCTGCGTTGTCGTGCCTCCCTTCACTGCTATATATATTTTTTTATGCTTTATATTTTTATCTTTCTTTTTCTTTGTTTGTTGCCCTACCACCCTCTCACGACTCGTTCACACACAACCTGCATCGCCATGCATCCCTTCTTTCCGCCACCCTCTTCATCTTTTTCGGCCACTACCTCCTCTCTTCCCCATCTCCTCCTTACTTCATCCTCTTCTTTATCATTTTTCTTCTTCTTCTTCTTCACACACATTCCATTACCATTATCACCATTTTCACACACTTCACTAAATTTTCTTATTTAAACCTCCCTGAAATTACTCTCAAGTAAGTGATTTGTGGTTTTTTCTTTTTAATTTGAACATTTCCTTTCATTTAAAGATTGTAATTGGTATGGGTACTTTACACATTTTAGTTGCATTTCAACATCAAATTTGTTCTTCAATTCTTATTCATTTTCAATAATTGGTTGTTATCTATTTAATATGCTTGCTTGTGTTTCTTGGTGTGAATTTTGGTGGTCATCTTCCTTTAAATTGCTCTTCATTTTGCCTATAAAACATGTGCACACCACCTGCTCGATAAAATGCCTAAGTGATTTTGTTCATTGAATTTTTCTTTCTTGTTTATCACATTTGGCATATATTTTGACTCATGCTTTTACTTATCTACTTCTCCATTCTCATCAATGCTTATTAAGGCATATTTCATGCTGTGATCATGACATTTTATAGCTAATTTTGGTTACGAATGTTTTTATATCATGAGTTCTTTTGGCATAATTGTTTTAATTACCTGTTGCTTATTGCCATTACTTTGACTATTGTTACATCTTCATACTTCTTGTACTTGCCTGCTTAATTCTCTTTCATGTTGTATCTTGCATTGCCATTTACCGTGAAATAATTTCTCGATTGTCATTTAATCCCATGCATGACTTGTTTCTCTTGTCCTTTTGATAGTCACTATACTCACTCATTGCTATCTTTGTTTTTTCAGTGGCACCTAAGAAGGTTCAACATTTCAAAGGTTCAAGTTCATTTGGTATATGCATCCCATCTTATGTTGACAAAGCCAAATCTTCTAAGTTTGAATATTTTAGTGCATGCACCTATGTACAACCAGCATATCTCAATCAGTTTTTTTCTAAATATCCCTGCTAGAAACCTATGGAATGAGGTACTACCCTTAATTCAGCGTATTGGTTAGGAGACGTTTATTGATCATAAGCCCAAAGTTTATTCCAACCTTGCTGGTGATTTCTTATACTCTTTTAAGTGCTATTTTAAGGGAAATAATGACAATAATGGTACAGTAGGTTTTCAACTTGGAAAGAGAGGTTACTGTATGACTTTTAAGTAGTTTTTAGAGCATTTAGAATTCTTACCAAATACTTTAGTGGAATTGTCTGATGCCTCTGTAGAGGAAAATTGGGAGCGTATCCAAGATCTACTGAATCCTGAGCCATGAAAAGGAGGAAGATATAAAGTTTATGCTTTAAGGGATCATGCTTTAAGAATTATTCATTGATTTTTATCCAAAAGTGTTTACAATTGTCTGAATAACCTTAGTACAGTTAATGCATCTCAAAGTATGCTCCTTCACTATATGCTCGATGGTATTTTCGTTAACGGTGCTTTGATTATAGCATAAAGGATAAAGAAATTACAGAAGATGCCATCTAATGTTCATGTCATCTCCATTGGTTAGATTGCTACGATTCTAGCAGAGGCGATTGTTCACCCCACCTTAGGCGATCCAGTTAATGGGAACATGCCTTGCATTGACAATGTCATGCTTAAAAGAATAAAGACCCTGTTGCCTAAGCCACGTTGTCATTAGACAACAAGAGAGGAGTATTTATGGGAGAATTATATTCACTTTGATAAGCATCAGGATACGCAGAATGCTGATGGAGTAGCTCCAATAGAGGACCCACAAATAGATGATGCAGTTACACTTGACCTAAAGGCTCATCTTAACTAGTTGAGTAGTCAATTGGATTCCCAGCAAACACATCTAGATAGGATACAAGGCATGATTGAGACTATGCAAGATACTATTTTGGAAGTCAAAAAGACCTTAGAGACATTTGTCCATGATTTTTGGACTCGCTACCCACCACCTCCGCCTCCATCATCTTAGTTCACTCTGCATTTGCTATGGATAGCAAAATTTTTAGAAAGGGGTAGAGCTTGCTAAGCTCAATTTTGGTTTAGGAAGTACACGCATCTTACCCTCACTTTAGTTCATGAGTCTATTTTTTATTTTGACATTTTTATTTGTTTTTGTGTTTTAGTTTAACGTTCTGCGTTAGGATATCACTGTGCTAACTTTTAATTCGTAGTTTTAGTTTCTTTGTTTTTAAAGTTTATAGGGCTTGCTAGAAATAGAATGTAGTTTAATATTATCACTTAGTTTGCACAAAAACTTAGTTTGCCCCAGTTTTTCCTTAAAATTTGAAACATATTGAACTTGATATTTGGAATGTGCAAGTTAGAATCTTTGCTTAGCAGTAGAACAAGTATGTTATTGGATAAATCTCTCGTTAATTTAATTTTCAAATTGAGTAATATATGTTAGTTTCTATCTTTTTGAGCACTTAAAAACCACTTTTTATTACTTAGAAAAACCAATGCAATGAAATAGTTGAGTAAGGAATTTTAAAACAATAAAACATTCCTCATCACCCTTTGAAGCATAAAAACAACTCAAACAACTTAGAAAGTGATTTAGGCTAATTTTTCTTGTTGAGCTTATAAAAAGAATGTTTTTCCTGCCCTTTTTAACCTTTGTTAGCCAATTTAATCCTAATAAGGTATGCTTAATACGTGCCACATTTTTATTCTTCTTATACTCATCTTTTAACCATATAGCCTAAAAGCTTTTATCTACCTTCTAAAATTGGCCACTTTAGATTTGGATGGATTTACATTTATTGGGCAGTTTAATTAAGTGTAATGAGAATAGTTGTTTCATTTAGGGAAAAATTGTGAAATAAAGTCAAGTGCTTATATAAGATCCTTGTGTTACCTCTATCATTGCAAATTGCCAATAAAAAAAAGCAAGTCAATAAAAAAACTAGCATATATGGTAAAATTTTAGGTGTGGGGTCTTTACAAGGAATGAAATGTGGGGTCTTTACAAGGGATGAAATGGCAATTTTTTAAATGTGTAAAATTAAGCAAGGTGAAGGGGGAATTCAATTTTATTGTTTTTGCTAGGGTGTGTTCAATGTTTAAAAAAAAGGGTTAAGTAAGCACAAAGGATGAAGGAATGGTGCTTAAAAGTTTAAAAATTTAGAATTGTGATTTATTCGAGTTTATAGTGGCTAGTTCTCGTTGATTATCTTTTTATCTACTCTTTGATAGCCAATACTTTAGCCCCATTACAACCTTTAAAAGACCTAAGTGATTCTAAGTTTTGTTTTGAGTTATTTAGGAGAGATGACCTTCTGATTCCGGTGCTAAAAGAGGAGCCTATGGTGTTTCTAGAGTTTTAAGTGCCAAACTATTTGTATGCTTATGTGTACATTGATTCTAAACTTGACTATGAATTTGCATTGGTGTTTTAATTTTTGAAAAATGCTTCAAATATTTTGGTCTTGTAGACACACAAGGAAACTAACTTATATTTTCTTGTTTGAATTTATTCTAGTTGGAAATTTTATTAAGTGCTTTGTTAATTGCTAAACTTGGTTTTGAAATGCTTATTTCTTTATCTGAGTTTGATTATTTTGAGGAGATGGACTGCTCTAATTTGTTAAGGGGCAAGCAAAATTTAAGTGTGGGGTATTTGATAGTTGTGAATTATATGATATTTTTAGTATGATTTTAGGTGTTTTATTGAGTTTATTTAACTTTAATTTGGTTGAATTTTAGTTTAATTGTTTAAATTTGTGTTTTAAGGGTTAATTGTAAGTTTTGGTGTTTTTAAGGGCCAGATTGATGGAAAAAGGGCTTTATTGCAAGAAATGAAAAGTTTTGGGTTAAATTCATAATTTATAGGAATTAAAGCCAGAAAATCATCATTTAGTCCAGAGGCAATTAACGCTGGCATGCATGAAATTATGAGTGGTTGCGTATGAAGAAAGCAAGTAAAATGAGCCAAAAGCTACAAAAATTTCATAAAGTACATAATACCTATACTTGGCCGTATGTTTGGCCCTGCAACTCCATAATAGCCTATGCACGGTCGTGCATCATAAGGCTAATTTCCTTGCATGGTTGTGTAGCCCTAGTAGGAAGAAATTACGTAGCAATGCATCAATTAAGTATTCATCTTGCTTGGTCGTGAATCAAGGAGTCCAGTTTGTCGAAACTTCCTAATTAAACAAAGTTCTTTTCCTATTCTAATTTAGGAATCTTTAAAAGGCTAGAATTCCTTGTTTTTTCCTATAAATATTCAACAAGTACACTAGAATAACATCATCAAGTAGCAACTTCATCACTTAATTAATTTAGTTTTACATTCTTTAGTTCTTTTTTTGTAATTGCGAGGAGCAAAACCAAGGAGTTGGAGGGTTTCTTTAATTTTTCTATACAAGTTGATTAAGGGGGCTTCTATAACTCTTTGTTTTTTACTCTTCTCATTAGTTTAGCTTTAATTTTCAATATGAGTAGTAGGTAGTTTCTTTACTTTTGCTAAAAGATACTTAAAGCCTTAATTTGTATTATGATGATTTGATTGAGCTTTAATTTTAATATTACTTAATTATTTCTTAGTTTTAAGCATATTTTTATCTTTGATTGTGTTAAGATTAATTGTTGGTTTATTGAATCAATATCTAAAAATTGGTTTAAGCACGATCATTGATTTGTATGTTTTTAGGTTAATCTTTTTTTATCTGTACATGATTATTTTCTAACTTTGAGGTAGTTGTGTATTGATAATATTAATTAATACTAAGAAATAAGGAATTATGAATACATTGGAATTCAAAATTCTTGTAAAAGAATTCAATGAATATTTAGGAATATACACTAGATTTTTATGCTAAGTGTTAAATTATTCTTAAACGAGAATTTGATGCTTAAGAAAGATATTATTGATTAAAGGTATTAGGCTTTATTTCATTTGGTTTTTCCATAATCACTAGTATTTCCAACTAGATTTAATCATTGTAGTATAAATTAAGGTGGATAGTCCTTTAGTGAAAGTTATTTTAAAATTGATTTTTTCTCAAGTCTGATTACTTGCTTTCATTTAAGATTCAATTTACTAATTTCAGTTGATTATTTTAGTTCTTTGTTTAATTTTCTATTTTCAATTTAATTAAGTTTCAAAATCATAATCTTTGGGATTTTTTTCTTCTCTCTTTTACATACTAACTTCATTTTAAAACTCAAAATCCTTTCATACAACACAAGTTTCCCTTGGGTTTGATATTTGGGGTTTTAATCTATATTTTCCTGTATTACTAGCCGATCTAGTATACTTGCTAGAAGCTGATCACCCTCATATCGACTCGACCATCCTAGTGGTGAGAAAGCATGCATGTCAACAAATATATCCTCCTATAATAGGCATCTAAATGCCCTCTCATCTACCCTCAGGTTTAGTAGCAATCGAGTCACTATGCCTCCAATGCATACTACGTGGTCGGCTGGGTAGCAACTCTGAGTAGGGTAGTGATGATCTCATGTGTGATATCAATCCTTTTATATGCATGCATCACCTATAAACAAGCTACCTCGATCATATTTACCAACCTGTGGCTGCCAATATGGATGAGATATGAAGTAAACAACACCTACTAGATATATCAATATGCCTGTGTAACCAGCATCATACTCTTATCTATGTCTAACTAGTGCACAACTCCTAGAAGTGTAATGGTTACCCATCATGCCCGATCTACTATCCTCTCCAGGGTCAAGACATCTAGCCCCACTAAAAGACTTATAAACTCCGTGAAATGTTGATAGGTAATACTGTAGTAGGTATCTCCCACTATGAACTGGACTACCCCTTCCTTAGTTTTCAACCTCTGATAGCCCTCATATTGTAGAGTAGTTAGAAACTCTTTGGTCACATCAAAGTATATCTGGAAGGCTGGAGTGAAAAATGCCATCCATCTTATTGCAACCAATAATCCTTTAATCTCCTCGATCATCCCTATGGTATGTAGGAGTTGTTTGGACATGAAGTAACTGAATCTGAACTGGACCCGAGATAAGGCTTGATACCTATCGAGGAGTCATCCATACTGGTGTGGGTGGAGCTGGTGTGGCATGGGCATCTCTACGTGGCATCCTACAAAAATTAAGTGTTAGTTTCATATAGTTGACTTAGGTTGCAAGTAAACTAATTCACTAAAATATTGTGGCAAAATTTCTATAGTATGCCAGCTTAAATCAAAGCTAGACAACTTGTATAGGAATGCATGTTAAACATTGCAAGAAGATTTAGCAGCATTCCAACTAGGAGTGTGCATGCTCCCTACACAAGAAAAGCAATATAACAATCACGCAGGCCATCATTGGCCACCAAACATTTCAAAGTTATTTTGCTCTGATATCACAGTAACGAGGCAAAGGATCTATCATTTTGTTTAGGTAACTTTTAATTTCAATGCATTATTCTAAATTTAATTTTAACTAAATTGATATGTTTGTTGATTTAATCATAATGCGTTATGAGATTACTCTACAAATCTAAAGCCTTTTTACAATTATCTACATTAGGTGTATTAAACCTAAATGAACTAAGGTTGAATACCATTTACATGCCTATTTTAGAAGGTTTGGCTTATTAACTATAGACATTACAGTGTCATTCAATGACAAGGTTCACAAGTCCAAGTTAAATCAAATTCATACAAGTAGTAAAATCATAAGGAATTTTATAGGATTAAACAAGAAATCATGAAAAAGCATATTTAACCCCTTTAGAATCACCATATTAGATTCAAATAACAACATCAACAAAACTTGCAATAATCAACACAATACTGAATAAAAAAAGATTAAGTAAATATACACTTACTTGAAGTGTGGAGAGAGAGAAGAGGCAGAAAATGGGTATGCCAAAATTCAATGGAAAAAATATGACTTGCACCTTGCAATG
The DNA here is from genome assembly GCA_037975025.1 of Excoecaria agallocha. Taxonomy (NCBI): domain Eukaryota; kingdom Viridiplantae; phylum Streptophyta; class Magnoliopsida; order Malpighiales; family Euphorbiaceae; genus Excoecaria; species Excoecaria agallocha. The sequence continues at coordinate 20,927 of JBBPFJ010000454.1, forward strand.
CATATCATCCACGAGAGAATTTAGATGCTAACGGCTTAGAAAGTGGTTAAAAGAGAAAGAGAGGAGAAAAAAAGCTTGAGGGAATGTTAACAATGGTTATGAAAGTGGGGAAAAGGAAGAGAAGATGAAAATGTTTTATTTTTCAAAATGTTAAATGAAAGATGGGTAGGCTATCCTTTACTAGCGAGAGACAACCACCCTATACATCTTGTTTATCACACCTTTTTTCCCTTTTTGATTTTTCTTTTTTTATCTTCTATTTCATTATATTATTTGTCATCATACACCTCATTTTTATTCTTATTTATTATATACATGTATATTATCATATTTACATGTACATACACACGTAAATTATTAATTTTCTTTTTCTCTCTTTTTTTATTATTTATTTATTTATTATACATACTCCTTAGAAACTCGGATACTCCATAAAATTTTAGGTACTTTCTGAATTTTTGAAATTTTTTGGGTCTAGAATCTTTTAAAGCTTTAACATTATCCCTTGGTCTTTTGAGCTTCCTGCAAAATGAAAACAAGGAGGGATGCCAAAAATATATACATGCAATGCATGGGACATGTAGAAACAATTCACTATGACAGTCTAGAGGTGATAGACGGCTAGCCATGGCTCACTTTTTGAGGGACAATTGTCTGTCACACCTTTTTTTATAAATAGTGTGAATTTTTCTTGGTGTTTGTGCCTTTTGACCTCTCCTTTTCCAAGAAACTTCCTTCTAGGTATTCCTCTTTTTTTTCCTTTCTTTTTGGTCATTTTTCTTTAGTTATTTATTTTTCCTATTATTTTTGCATATAGACTACTTGAGTATTTCTATCATGTAGACCTTTGCTATTGCAAAGTTACATTGGTTACTAGATGATAAAAGAACTTGGAAGGACCCACTTTTAGCTCCATACTCCAATTTGAAATTTTTGAGTAGAGTAGCATTCAATAGGAACCTAATCTTTGTTACTATATGATATTGGGACCCGAGGTCATTTGTTTTTATGTTCACATATTAGGAATTGTGACCTTTACCTGAGGAGTTTCTTGGGATTGTCAGTGTGAGGTTTGCATCTGATATTTGACTTTGTCTACCCTTCATTGTTCCTAACTACCTTAGAGAGGTGGTTCATGCCTTGGGTATCCTTCCTTTTAAAGCTAGTGGTTTAGTACCTCAAGGGAGGACTTTTTTATTTGAGCCATTGACTGATGTTCTAGCTAACTTAGATGGTGTGCCTACTTTCCAATTTGGTATAATCTTGTTTTACTGCTTTGACCGATGCTTGTTGATATGTTTGAATGATTTGATAGGAGACTATGGATTGTTCAATGTCATTGATGATATATGTTGGGGGGGTATAACACATTTCCCCTGATTCTTGCAGAAACTATCCTTGGCCTGTATGTTGTTAGGATTAACCCTTTTACTTGCCTAATTGGTAGCCCTATATTTCTCCAGTTATGTCATTGCTTTGAAGGTAGTGCACCCCTTATGGGTTTTCACACTAGCTTTTCTTCCTGGATAATTAATCTTTTCAAATTTTCATGTATTTTCTTGCCTTATTTTTGCTTGAGATGAATCCAACTCACCCTAGTGATTTTTTTTTTTCAAATATGACTATGTGAGAAA
>JBBPFJ010000454.1:22760-42764 GCA_037975025.1 Excoecaria agallocha
GCCAATTTTCGGGTTCGAACATAGTGGATCCTGCACAACATCTAGATATGTTCTTAGAAGTTAGTGACACTGTGCAAATTCCTAATGTAGCGACTAATGCAATTAGGTTAAAACTCTTTCTATTCACCCTCATAGAAAAAGCTAGGAATTGGCTACAAATGCTACCAAATCAATCCATCCATTCTTGGCAACAAATACAAGAAAAATTCCTGTGCAAATTCTTTCCACCTACTAAGACTGCCCTAATTAGAAAACAAATAAGTAATTTCCAGCAATTTTATGATGAGCCATTTCATGAAGCATGGGAAAGGTTTAGGAGACTTTCAAAAAGTTGTCCTCATCATGAGGTTCCTGTTTATCAACTAATGCACATTTTCTATGCAGGCGCCCATCCATCAACAAGGTATTTGTTGGACGCAGTCTCAAATGGTAGTTTTATGAACCAAATTCTGAAAGATGCATTTTTGCTTCTTGATAAGATGGCTACCAATGATGCTCAATGGGCAACCTCTAGAACATCTCAAAAGAAACAAAGAGTTCATAATATTGATGAAGTTTCTATATTAAAAGCTCAATTGGAATTAATGGAAAAGACGCATTTAAAAGAAATAAATGAGCTTAAAGCTAGAAATATTTCTATGTTATCTAATGAAGTTGATGCTTATGCAAGAATTCCCGGACATTCGAGAGTAAAGCCTGATGAAGGATTGGTAGGAAAAGTAAATGCCTTGAACCCATATAGCAACACTTACAACGCGGGATGGAGAAACCATCCAAATTTTTCATGGAGGGAAGGTAATCAAGGTTCTTCTTCTAACCCTAATCCTAGACCTCAATTTAACCATAGTCAACCTCCCAATAACCATCTTCCATAATAAAATCAAGCTCTATCATATTATCCAAACTAATACCCATCACAATCATACCACCAACCACCCGATTTTCAAAAGTCTCAACCTCCCCCTCCTCAAGAAAAGAAATCCAACATTGAAGAAATGATTGCAAACTTTATGGCCTCTCAAAACTCAATCTTGGATAGTCAAGATGCTAGATGGAAATTACAAGATATTTGCATGAGGAACCAAGAGGCATCTATTACGAATCTAGAGAACCAAATAGGGCAACTTGCTAGTTCATTATCCAACCGAACTCAAGGGACATTTCCATCCAATGTGGATATAAATCCAAAAGAAGAAGCTAAAGCAATCACCTTAAGGAGTGGGAAGGAGTTAGAAAAGACTGAAATTGGTAAGAATTCTTCCCCAAGGGTGGAACCAACAACGGAGGTAAGTGTTTCTAACTCTGAAAATATTGAGAAAATGCCTCCTAAGGTTAAGAAGGGTAAAGGTAAAGAAAAACTTGTTTCTACTGTTCTTGATGAATCTCAATTACCATTTCCTGTTCTAGATAGAAAAGAAAGACAAAATGAACAATTAAGTAGATTTTTAGACATGTTTAAGAAGCTATATATAAATTTACTATTTGCTGAAGCTTTATTACACAAGCCTAAATATGCTAAATTTATGAAGGAATTGTGCACTAATAAGAAAAAGCTAGAAGGTATAGGAATGGTTCAATTATCCGGTAATTGTAGTGCTATATTGACCAATAAAATTCTTGAAAAATTAGAAGATCCTGGTAGTTTTAAATTGCCATGTGAATTAGAAGAAAATTTTTTTAGGCATGCTCTATGTGATTTGGATGCTAGTATTAACTTGATGCCTTATTCAATTTGTAGGAAATTGAACTTAGGTGATTTAAAGGAGACCCGAATGACACTTCAATTGGCGGATAGATGGTGAAGAAATCGAAGGAAATTATTGAGGATCTATTGGTAAAAGTAGGAAATTTCATATTTTTGGTTGATTTTGTGGTCATGGACATGGAGGAAGATAGGAAGGTGCCATTAATAGTGGGTAGGCCATTCTTAAATACGGCAAGAGCCTTAATTGATGTTCATGGACAAACGGTCACTTTGAGATTCAACAAGGAGGAAATTATTTTTAATGTCAATAAAATTTTAAAACACCCCTCGTATGATTTTGAATAGTCCATTTATTTTGTCGATGAAATTCAAGATTGTGACAACATAAAGCAAGAGTAAATCATTCTCAATGATGAGCTTCAAAGTTGTTTAATGCATCTCAAGGGAATGGAAGAGTTGGAAGCAAAAGAGAAGAAGTTGGTACAAAATCTGGAAAAAGAGCACAATGAACATGATGAAATGGAGGATGAACCGCCCCCTCCTAAGGGAGATTTTAAACTTAAAACACTTCCATCTCATTTAAAATATGTATTTTTAAAAGATAATGCTGAGCTAGTAATTATTTCATCTTTATTAACAGGTTTGGAAGAGGAAAAGCTCATTAAAGTCCTCAAGAAGCACAAGGGAGCAATTGGTTGGGCAACATCTGACATAAAAGGGATTAGCCCCAGCTATTGCACACATCGTATACCCATGGAGGATAACTTTAAGCCGATGGTGCAACCTCAACGAAGGCTCAACCCAACTATACAAGAAGTAGTGAAAAAGGAAGTATTGAAATTACTTGATGCAGGTATTATCTATCCTATTTCTTATAGTAATTGGATAAGTCTTGTTCAATGTGTGCCTAAAAAGGGGGGAATGACTGTAGTGATCAACGAAAATAATGAATTAATTCCTACATGCACTGTAATGGGATGGAGAGTATGCATTGACTATAGGAGGTTAAATAATGCCACTAGAAAAGACCACTTTCCATTGCCCTTTATTGACCAAATATTAGAAAGATTGGCAGGAAATAGATTTTATTGTTTCTTAGACGGATATTTGGGGTATATGCAAATACCTATAGCCCCGGAAGACCAAGAAAAGACCACATTTACATGTCCATTACGAAACATTTGCATATAGGCAAATGCCTTTTGGTTTTTGTAATGCACCTGCCACATTTCAATGATGCATGATGGCCATATTTCATAATTTTATTGAGAAATTTATAGAGGTTTTCATGGATGATTTTACTATTTGTGGTCATGACTTTGAATCTTGTTTGAATAATCTTGCATTGGTCTTAAAAAGGTGTCAAGAAACTAACCTTGTTCTAAATTGGAAAAAATGTCATTTCATGGTTAAAGAATGAATTGTCTTAAGACATAAAATTTCTGATAAAGGCATTGAGGTAGATAAAGCCAAAATTGATGTGATAGAAAAATTACCCCCACCAACTAGTGTTAAGGGCATTAGAAGTTTCCTTGGTCATGTCGGGTTTTATCGTCGGTTTATTAAGGACTTTTCTAAAATTGCCAAACTACTTTCTAATTTATTGCTTAAAGATGTTGTATTTAACTTTGATGCTGAGTGTTTGCAGGCTTTTAACCTATTAAAGCTAAAGTTAGTTAGTGCACCGATCATTGCATCACCCGATTGGAGCTTACCATTTGAAATTATGTGTGATGCAAGTGATTATGCAGTTGGAGCAGTCTTAGGACAACGAAAAGAGAAGATTTTCTACACCATCTACTATGCGAGCCATACACTAACCGAAACCCAAGTTAATTACACCACTACCGAAAAAGAATTCTTAGCAATAGTCTTTTCATTCGAAAAATTTAGATCTTATCTCTTAGGATCCAAAATTACGGTGTGGTCAGACCATGCGGCATTGAGGCACCTTTTTGCAAAGAAGGATTCCAAACTGAGACTTATCCGATGGGTGTTACTACTCCAAGAATTTGATGTTGAGATTAAAGATAAGAAAGGAGCGAAAAATTTTGTAGCTGACCATCTATCTAGATTGGATCATGCTATCATCAAAAAGGGAGAAATTTCTGACTTATTTCCCGATGAACATATTTGTGCTTATTACACTTATGGAAATTCAGTTCCATGGTACGTTAATATAGCTAATTTTCTTTCAGGTGGCTATCTTCCTAAGGAGTTTACTTGGCAACAAAAGAAGAAACTAAAAGCGGATGCCAAGCACTACCTTTGGGATGATCCTTATCTCATAAAAATCTGTTTGGATCAAGTGCTAAGACGGTGTGTACCGGAATCGAAACAAGTAGCCATTATGCAACAATGCCATGGAGGAGAAGTTGGAGGCCATCATAGACCTAATCGAATTGTATAAAAGGTTCTCCAATCAGGTTTTTTCTGGCCAACCTTATTTTAAGATGTCAAAAATTTCATTGAAATGTGTGATAAATGTCAAAGGGTTGGGAATATTTCTAAAAGGGATAAAATGCCTATGAACAATGTACTTAAAGTTGAAATTTTTGATGTTTGGGGAATATATTTTATGGGACCATTTCCAAATTCTTTTGGTTTTGAATATATTTTAGTAGCTGTGGATTATTTTAGTAAATAGATTGAAGCCATAGCTACTAGGACTTGTGATGCCCGCATTGTACTTGAATTCATTAGAAAGAACATTTTCACTAGGTTCGGAGCACCAAGAGCTATAATAAGTGATGGAGGCAAATATTTTGTCAACCATCAATTCAAAACCTTGCTTAAGAAATTTGGAGTCAAGCATAAGATTACCACCCCATACCATCCTCAAGCTAATGGACAAGTGGAAGTGTCTAATAGGGAGTTGAAATCAATCTTAGAGAAAACCGTTAACAACTCTAGAAAAGATTGGTCTCTTAGATTAGATGAGGCTATATGGGCTTATCGAACTGCATTCAAAACCCCTATAGGTATGTCTCCCTTTAGAATTGTTTTTGGAAAAGCATGTCATCTGTTAGTAGAATTAGAGCATAAAGCTTATTGGGCTACCAAATTTCTTAACTTTGATTTGAGAAATGCAGGAGAAAAGAGGAAATTGCAGCTCAATGAACTGGATGAAATTCGACAATGGTCATATGACAATGCAGTGCTTTATAAAGAAAAGACCAAACGTTGGCATGATAAGCATTTAAGGGTAAAAGATTTTGTTCCGGGTATGCTAGTGCTTCTTTATAATAGTCATCTTCGTTTATTTCCAGGAAAACTAAAATCGAAGTGGCTCGGACCATACCAAGTGGTGTCAAGCAATAACCTTGGCATATTAACAATCAAAAGCTTAAAAGATGGTGGTGAATTTACAATAAATGGTCATCGGCTCAAACCATACCAACTAGGACAACAAGAGGTTGCTGAAGCAACCGTGGTTCTTTAAGATACCTAAGAAATGTTTTGGAAAGTCTAGCTGGAGACTTTAAAAAACTCAGAACTTCTAATCTTTCTCTCTTTTATTTTTACAGTTAAATTTTGTGTTTTTTTTTGTATTTTGTGTTTTGTATGTTTTGATTCATGAAAAGAGTGGGTAAAAAGGTTTTTCATCATGTTTTAAATGTTTAAAGTGGAAAAATTAAAATTAAGGAAGGCTAAAAAGGATTATTGCACGTAGGTGCACATAAATACCCCAACACGTGACCACGTGTGGTTTTCCCTCTACCATCACGTGGCCACGTCTAGCCTCACTGCTCTATTTCACTTCCACACACGTGACCACGTGTGGCTTCTCCTTTACCATCATGTGGTCACGCACAAACTCACTGTCCCTCTTACACACACACACATGACCACGCACACACCCACTTTATCACATACGTGGTCACACACACACTCAATGTCTACACCACCCACACAAACATATGACCACGTGAATTCAAAGAAGAAACCTCACGTGGCCACACATCCCTCATGTACACAAGGACACGTGACCACGTGTGGTTTCTTCCTTGAAATCACTTGGCCATGCTAATTGATGCTGCCCCTTATAAACACTCTTAAGTCTTCTTATTCTTCTTCTTCATTTTATTTTTGCTATCCCACGTGCCCATGCCTCACCATCAGCAAATTTACCCATGGCCATAAGTTTCCAACCACTCATCACCATCTCATCACCATCATCACCATCTCCGACCACCATTCTCCCTCTCCTTGCCCTTTTTCTCTCTTTTCTACCCATCTTCTCTTCCTTCTCCATTATTTTAGGGTTTTCACAACTCACACACACCACCTCAACTTTGTGCTGCCATTTGGTTTAGTTCTCACTCTCAAGTAAGTTTCCACCATCTTTGCTCCTTAATTCATGTTTTAATGCCATTCTTTACTATGATTTGTGCCATTCTGTGCTTTTACATGTTCATTCTTGAGGCCATTTTGCACATAAGATTTTGACTTCATGCAAATTTTGTTTGCTTTTATGGATGATTATAGATCATATATGCATGATATAGATGCTTGATATTCATTTGGGTAAAGAATAGTCTTCATTATGATCTTCACTTTGATGCTCAAACTTGTGCACATAACATGTTCGATGAAATGTCCCAATAAGTTTTTCTTTAAATTCATTTAATTTTCACTCTTTGGTTGTCAAGTTTATACTTTGCATTAATGTATTATGACTTATTTCACCTCTTGGAAGATTGGTTCATAACCTTATTCATGCATGTCAGGCATTATTTTTGACATTTCACTGCACCTAACTTTTTCATACTTGTTATGCCTTTCACATTGATTCTTGCTCATATACGATGCATCTTTATTCTCATCGTTATTCATTTTATACAAATGTGATTCAAAGTGCCTTTTGTTCACTTGTTTGCACATAAGTATACTTTGGTTTATAATTTGACACATTATGCTTATATTATGTTTTTATTTCTTTTCAGTGGCACCTAAAAGGACCAAGTATCCTGATGTGGCAAGCTCTTCCTGTGTACACATCTCATCATATGTGGACAGGGCTAAGGTCAATAAGTTTGATTACTTCAGTAAGTGTACGTATGTCCAGCCCGCCTAATTAAGTCAATGCTTCCTCAATAGTCCAGTTGGAAATCTGTGGGATCATGAGATAGAACTGTTACTTCAAAATATTGAATGGATAAAATTCATTGAAAAGAAGCCTAAGGTATATCCGGATATGGCATGAGACTTTCTATACTCTTTTGAATGCTACTTTAAGAGAGATGCAGAGGATGGAATAGTAGGTTTCAAGTTTGGCAAGAAAGGTTACTCCTTGACTTTTAGTCAGTATTCAAAAATTTTAGAATTTGTGCCCGATGCCCCAACAAAATTAGAGGATGCATCTCCTGTGGAAAATTGGAAAAGAATCAAAGATCTTGAGCTAGATGAGCCATGGGTAGAGGACAATGTAAGGTACATGCTTTAAGAAATCATGTTTTAAGGATCATTCATCGTTTTTTGGCTAAGAGCATGTATAACAATTTGAAAAATTCAAGCACTATTAGTGTTTCTCAAGCTATGGTCCTTCGATGCATGATGAATGGCATAGCAATCAATGGAGCAGGAATTATAGCAACTCGGATTAAGGAATTACAAAAAATGCCAAGACATATTGATAATATTTCCATTGGGTGGATAGCTACAGTGTTAGCAATTGCAGTTGAACATCCGGGTTATGGAGAACTACTTCCAAGAGATCTACCTTACATTGATAATAATATGCTCAAGCGGATGAAAATTATGATTCCTCGGCCTCATGGTCATTGGGTAACTCAAGAGGAATACTTAAGAGAGAACAACATTCGGATTGAGGAGCAGGAGGATGAGCCAAATGAGGAGTATGTTGCACCAGTTACACCTTCTCCAATCAATAAGCCTGCAACACCTGAATGGGAAGGTCCGTTTAATCAGTTAAGTAGTCGTTTGGATGCTCAGCAAATTCGGATAGATCAAATACAAGGACGACTAGATACATTACGGGATATAGTGATGGAAGGTAATAGGACTGTTGAGTGATTTATACACCAATTTTGGCAGCGGTATCCTCCACCTCCGCCTCCATCGGAATAGTTCTTCATTTGCTGCGGACGGCAAAATTTTGAGGACGGGGTAGCTTCCTTTAAGGGAGATTGTCTTCTACCTTTCCTTATCTTTTTCATGAATCGGTTTTGTTATTTTATGTTTTGTGTTTTGTTTTCTGTTATTTTGTTTTGTTTTTATTTTGTTTGCTTTCTTAAGTTTGCAAAACATGTTGAATACTTATGTAATTCACTTTTTCATTTAGTTTGCATCAGAACTTAGTTTGCCCTGGTTGCTTTCAAAACTTTGAACAAATTAAACTTGGATATAGGAATATGTATGTTTAGAGCCTTTACTTAGCAAGAGAACAAATATTTTGTTTGATAAATCTTTAGATAGTTTAATCTTCAACTTGATAAATATTTGTTAGTTTCCAAATCCTTGAAAGCACTTAGACCAATTTTTAACTTAGAAAAATCCAATACAATGAAGTAGTGAAGTAAGGAAATTTAGAGCACTAGAACCTTCCTCATCACCCTTGAAAGCATATGAGCAACTCAAACAACATAAAAAATGATCTAGGCAATAATTTTCTTAATAAACTTTCTTAAAAGACTTTTTACTTACCTTGGTGAAATTATCCTTTGAAAAGCCAAATTGAGCCTAAAAGGGTATGCTTAATGCGTACCATTAATATTTTCTTGTTACACTCAATATTTTACCATATAACCTAAAAAGCCTTTATCTCACCATATGGAATTGGCCACTTTATGACTAAATGGATTTTTGAGAGATTAAAGTTCTATTGGGTGTAGTGAGAAAATCTTAGCAAAGTTATTGATGAAGTCAAGTGAAAAATTTACCTTGTATTACCTTGAGTTTATGCAAGTATTTTGTGAATGCTAGCATTAAAAAAAACATTTGAAAGTTTGAGAAAAGAAAGAAAGAGAAGAGCTGGAAAAATATGAAAAAAAATATAAGTGTGGGGTAGTACAAGGAGAAACAAAATTGTAATGACTTTTTGGAAAAAAAGGCATAATTTCTCTTAGAAGAAAGTTTGAAATTGAGGTAAGAATGATCAAAATATACGTTGCTTAAGTTATTGAGACTAGTGATCTATTTTGTCTTAGAGTGGCTATTCATTTTGATTATCTTTTATCCATTCTTTGATAACCATATCCATAGCCCCATTGCAACCCTTAAAAGACCTATGTGATTTTAAGTTTGTTTTGAGTTGTTTAGCGGAGATGACCTTCGGGTTCTAGTGCAAAAGGAGAGGCCTATTATGTTTCTAAAGTTTCAAGTGTGAAACCAATTGTATGCTTATACATTCATATATTTTAAACTTTATTATCTAGTTGTATTGATGTTTTGATTTTCAAAATTGCTTAAAATGATTTGGTCTTACACACACTCAAGGAAATTAACCTATATTATCTTGTTCGAAGTTGATCTATTTGGGGATTATATTGAGTGCTTTTCTTAAAATGCTAAGCTTGGTTTTGAAATTGTATGTCTTTGTACAAGTTTGATAGTTTTGAAGGTGGGATTGTTCTAATTTGCTTGAGGGCAAGCAAGGTTTAAGTGTGGGGTATTTGATAAGTGTGAATTATATATAGTTTTTAATATGTTTTAAGCAATATTATTTAGTTAATTTGATGTTATTTAGGTTGAATTAGAGTTAAACTATTGATTTGTATGTTTTTAGGGTTAATTAAAAGTTTTAGTTGTTTTCATGTTTAATTTGCTGGAAAAGGGCTTAAATTGCAAAAAAGGCAAAGATTGGGGCCAAAACTGCAAATATGAGAAATTGAAGCGAGAAAGTGAGCGTTCAGTCCAGAAGGTTTTCACGTGACCACGTGAATTTGATGAAGAGAATCACACGTGGCCACATGAAGGGTTGTATTTAGGAAGCATGGCCACGTGAAAATGATGAAGAAATTTAAGCCATGGCCACGTGAATAAGTATACAAAGAAGACACGTGACCACAAGTGAAATAAAGGAGGACCACACGTGACCACGTGTGAGGAACAACTAAGAAACACGTGACCACGTGTGGCAATGTGCTGGGAGAGGCATGGCCACGTGCTGAAGACTCCCATTCTATGAAGGATTTTCTCGAGCTTCCTATTTTAGGTAGAGTTTGCTTCTTATTTGATTTTAGAGTTTGAGAAGGGATCCACGACATCTCTGGCCTATAAATAACAGTCTGAAATACAAGAGAAGGGATCAATCTTAGAATTAAGCAAATTCTCTCTTTAGTTTGTTTTACGTTGTTTGTTTTCACTGTTTTTCTTAAAAGCTTTGTTTTGATTTTAAGTATGTCTTGTGAGTAGTTTTCTTTAACTTTTGCTAAAGGATACTTGAATCCTTAACTTGTATTGTTATGACTTAAGTTTGATCTTCAATTTAATACAAGTTGATTATTTCTTAGTTCTTAAACATAGTCTTGTCTTTATTCAATTTTAAATTGATTTTTAACTTGATTAACATTGATTAAGTAATTGGTTTAAGTTGATTATTGATTTGCATGTTCTTGGGTTAATTTATTGAGGTTAATGCATGATTATAATATGAATAAGCTATAATTGTGTGTTGATTTGAGTAAGTTAAGATTGAGAAAAGTGTAACTAAGAATAGGTGGAAGTAAAATCGCTTGGAAAAGGCTTTAATAGACATCTAGGAGAGTTAATTCAGGTCTTTATGCTAAGTGTTGAATTGTTCTAAATAAGGAAATTTTAATGCTTGGAATGATAGTCTTGAATAAAGTTATCTGGGTTTATTAATCTGAATTCTCCATAATCACTTGTGTGTTTACTTTTTGATTAAGTCATAATAATATTAGTTAAGGTGGATAGTCCTTTAGTGAAAGTTATTTTTAATATTTATTTTTACCTCATTTAATTTACTTGTTTTTATTTTTACTCTTTCAATTGTTTTATTTTAGTTTTAAAATACTGCTTTTTGTTTTAATCTTCAATCATCATAACTTTGGGATTTCTTTTCTTTCTTCTACACACAAAAATGGTTTTAAAATTAAAATAGCACATACAAACACAAGTTTCCCTTGGGTTCGATATTTTGGGTCATAATTATATTTTTCTATATTACTTAGTCGATCTAGTACACTTCCTAGACACCGGTCAGTTATTCCTGAGATTGGTGCCTATTACTTCACCACCTCTACCTCATACAAGTAATAGGTCACGAGTTCGGTAGTTGGTAATAGAACTTTTCACTTTAGGCACCTGGATGGAGAGAGCAATGTGATACAGATAGACTAGATTACATATTATCTCAGACTATGTTTTTTTCTTTTATTACAACTTTTTAAATTTTTAACATATGAAAAGAAAAAAAACTACTTTTGGATATATTAATAATGTTTTGGATACATATATGGTATTTCTTTTTTATTTCATTACACATGTTCATTATTCAATGTTATCTCAATGACACATATCACTTAATCTCGAAAATGAAAATTTAAAAGCATCATAACTCCTGTCATCAATCAACCCTCTCGAGTTTTCTTGATTGATTATTTTCTATCAGCCTTTAATTTTTACCTAGGATACCTTTTTCAATTTTCACCCTAATGAGGTTCCCAATTTTAATGAGGGCAGCATTTTTTTATTTTCTACCTGAGGGGCTTTTGTTCTCTTTTCTTTTCCTTTTAAGTCTTATCCATTGAACCTCTTTAATCTATCTACATTTACCAACTCTCTAAACTCATTACAATCATTATCTATTAGAATAGTAGCTCTATTGGACAACTTTTTTAGCATAAAAGGTCGCTTTTAAGTGGGCCTAAACTTACCTGGAATATCTAGAATTCCAGGCCGTATCTACTTGAACACTAGATCTCCCTCCTTCAAGGGATGTTTTCTAACCTTTTTCCCAAATGAATGAGTTAGCCTCTTCTGATAAATCTAGTTGTGATAGTATGCACACATTCTATCTCCATCTAGCAAGTAAAGCTCCAACAATCTCTATCTAGCCTATTCTATTTTTGGTAATTCAGCTTCTAAGACCACCTTAAAAGATGGATGTTCAATTTCCATCAGCAGTATAGCTTTTGTCCCATAAACTAAGGAAAATGGAGTAGCTCCTATTAAAGTTTTAGTTGTGGTCTTTGAACCCTATAATGCAAAAGGTAGATTATCGTCCTAGTCTTTATAAGTTCGCACCATTTTAACCAAAATTCGTTTGACATTCTTGTTGGTTGCCTCAGGTACCCCATTTTCCCGAGGTTGATAAGGAGTATACCTGTGATGTTGAACCCCATATTTTATAAGCATCTATTTGGTTTCACTAGAAAATTGCAATCTATTATCTGATACTATGTGGTGAGGCAAACCATATCTTTATATCAAGTTATCTCAATGAATTTACCCATGTCTCTAGCATATACTTTCTTGAAGGATTTTTTTTCTTCCCACTTGGTGAAGTAGTCAATGGCCACTATAATAAATTTATGCCAATTCCAAGCTGGCGAATGGATCATACCCATGATGTCTATGCCTCATGTGATGAAAGGGCATGGCGATGTAAGGTTGCATAGCTCAAAAACTGGCAAGTGTCTAAATTTTTTATACTGTTGGCATAATTGATATTCTTTGACATACTTAGAATAGTTAGTGTCCATCATAAGATAAAAGAACCCCTAACACATAATCTTCTTTGCTAAGGCTAAGCCATTCATATGAGTTTTACACACACTTACATGTACCTCTTTCATGACCTTTTTAGTCTCTTTTTCATTTAAACACCTCAGTTGGATACCATTTGACTGTCTCTTGTAAAGTATCCCACCTATGGTAATAAACTAAGTTGATGGCTTGTGGATCATTCTTTTGTCTTTCTCAGTGGCTTCCTCTAGAAATACCAACCTTTCTAAGTATTTTTAAATGTCGTAGCACCAAGACTTCCCATTGTCCACCTCAACATCCATTACTTATTTAGCTTCGAAGTATGGCTTATCAGAACTCAAAATTAACACCAGTTTCATGTTTACTCCTCTTGGATTATCCCACATCAATACTAAGGTAGCCAAGGTATCTATTAATTTGTTCTTATCTCTATGAACATACCCAAAACTATAAACATCAAACTGGCCACTTAAGTCTCTCAAACACTTGAGGTAGGGTAATAACTATTCTTCCTTCATCGACCATTCACCCCTTACTTGATAGACTACCAAGGAGTAATCTCATAATACTTTTGCAGATTTTACCCCTATAGCTAGTAAGGCTTCTAACTTGAAGGTGCAAGCTTCATTATTTATGGCTTTACACCTCAGTTTCATGGCTAAAGGAATTTTTTCTCTCTCTAGGGTTACAAAGATTACTCCCACTCTAGCTCCTTTATTATTCAAAGCTCTATCAAAGTACATCTGCCAACCGTGAGCTGTTATAGCTACAATATCTTCATCAGGAAACTCATAAATTATCTCTTCTCCCTCTAACGATTGATCACCTAGAAATTCTTCTATGACCCTTCTTTTAATAGTCTTCCTAGTGATGTATTCTATGTTAAACTCCTATAGGTGGATTAACCACCTTCCCATCTTTTCTAGTGTGAGGGATCATTCTGTAAGTACCTAAAGGTGTTCTATTTTGCTACTGCTTATACTCTGTAAGAATGAAAGTAATGCCTTAGTTTTTTTGAATCCTAAATGACTAATAGACAAATCTTCTAAACTTCTATATACTTAGCCTTATATGAAAGAAACTTCTTACTGAGGTAGTAAACCACATACTCAATTCCAAAGTTATCCTCTTAAGCCATCATCGCCCCCAATGAACTATCCTCTATGGCTAAATACAAGATTAAAGGTGTCTCTACTTGAGGTGGTCTTAGCAATGATGGATGCAAATGATATTCCTAGATAGTGTTGAATGCTTTTTGACTATCTTCATTCCAAACCACCGGTTGATCTTTTTTAAGCAATTTGAATATTGATTAGCATATCGAGGTTAACTTGGCTATAAACCTGCATATGTACTGAAACATGTAGTGAAGCACTTGGTGTGCACCAAGTGTTCAAATAGAACAATCCAAGGAATCAAACCATTGCTGCCTTGCAAGAATTTCACAAAATAGAGGCATGCAATGATCTCTATTAATTCTTAATTCTTAATGACCCAATAGTTATAATCACAAAAGAAAATAGGAATAAAAATAAAAGAAGGTACCAATTGGTGGGCAAGTTGAATCGCAACAAGCAGGTAGCTAGGATTCTTGCCAGGGCTACTACCACAAAAAACACAGACACTTCCGAATCTTGATTTTCGGTTATTTTCCATAAATGGAAAGACTTTAAGATAAATAAAATTTTCTTGAATTTGAGTTTGGGTTTGTTTGGTAAAATAATTAGATGAAAGAAAGATAGAAACATAAAAAGAAAAAAAGAAGAATGTATTTGTTTGTTGTGTTGCATTGGGAAATGTTCTATCACTTAAACATTTCTAAGGAATGAAAATAGTTGTAATTAGTCCCCATTGAGTCAACATCAATTCTCTTCGACTTCCTCTCGCTTAACATTGTCTTCTCCAACATTCCTCTATTAATCTGTAAATTATGAGTTTTTGTATTTGACATTTCATAGTTGCTCAAATTAATTTTCCTTTAAATTCATTGGTTAATGACTAGTTTATTAACGACTAAATCTTAAGTTCAAATTTTGACTACCAATTATAGAACCAATTTTAATATTCCATTATTGTTCAACTTAATTTTCATTGTAATTTCATTATTCATTCAATTAAGTTATTATTAACTTGGTATGAATTTTGGCAATATGACGCCTTACACTTTATACTATCCAAATTTGCAAATTGACAACTTAACACTCCCAAAGTCAACCTCCACCTCCAATACTCCAAAACCATGCATAGCACTTCTAATGACATTCATCGTTGCAACACATTATAGAGGCCATCATATATATCATGTAACAAATATGTGTGTTGACATTTGTCATACATTATACAATGTAACATTTTATAAGTTAAAATCTCAAAATTTAATACATAACACGTCTAAGTTCCACTTTGGAAAAATAGTTACATGTACATGCCGCTTTGCTCCTCGATTATAGCATCTCTAGTACATGTCCCTGCGTGCAGTTAAGCCACCATGTGCTATGTAACATTATTGTCTAGTAGTAAATACATCTACACAGGCTTTTGTTTAATAATAATATTTTAAATTACTTACCATTTCGCCTTTTTTGTCACTTTTCATTAATTTAATTCAATTTGATTCCCTTAAGAACGTAATTTACTATTTAATCCTTTGCAGACTTATTTTTCTTTATTGAATCTCTCATGATTTCTACTTGAATGTAAAATTACAGTTAGGTCCCTAACTTTTATTAGCTATATATTACCTAGGTTGACTTCAATGTTGACCATTCTTGCTTCCTTTGAGTTTTATTCCAGCTTAAATGGTAAATTTACATTTTTGACCTTATACTTCTTCATGAAAAGGTAAATTACATTTTGGTTCCTATATTTTCTTCTCATCATATTCTAACTTATTTAGCTCTAATATTAACTTTTAGTGCTCCCCTTTCTAGGGGTGTGCAACAATCGGTTATGTTCAATAATTAAATCGAACCAAAATAATTGAAAATCAAACTTTACTAAATTTAGCCAATTGAATCGAATCGAATTTGTAAAATAATCGAATACTAACTGAACCAAAATTTTCATTTAGTTCGGTTTGCTTAAATAAAAAATCAAAAATTAAAACTATTTTTAAAAAAAATGAAAAACTATGTCTAAAAATTATACAAAATTATAAATCATAATATACTAAAGTAAAAACATCCAAATAACATTCAAATTGTATAAAATACAAGTTCAAATTAAAGATAAAATCCCAAAATACATAATAAATAATACAACAAAAACCATTGAGTAAACTTCTTTATTCCATCGACATTCAGTCCAATCATCAAAATCCCAAATTATCACCTAAAAAATTGATATTATTAATCTATTGCAAGATCTATGTGGGCATATCTAGGTTAGGAACAACAAATTAATTAAACTATACCCAATATTTGCAATTAATTACATTTTAATATACTATATAACTTACTAAAAATATGTTCTCAATGCTGTTGTACTAAAACTACTATATAACTTACTAAAAATATAGGTTAGGAACAACAAATTAATTAAACCATACTCCATCCTTTCACCTAACTTGGACAATTTAAAATCCATCGCTAAAAATATGTTTTTGGTGCACCTAGAATAATTAGTATTCAACAATAATGTGAGGACAAGTTTTTCAGGTATGAAGGGACAGACTAGAACTATAGTAGCAGAAGAGATGCTTTGGTAACATAAGAAATCCAAGCTCCAACCAAAAGTTGAATTAGATCCAAAAAGGCTAGAGCTTTACTCAAACCATAAATGTTCTTCATGATCTTCTCTAGGACCTCTCTAGTCTTATTCGCCAAAGCTGAGAGATCCCTATCAATTGTAGGTCCCTTTATTTCTTGGTACTTGAAATTAGGCATTTTACTTGGGTACTCACTTTCATCTATGGGTTTCTCAGAATCTGAGCTTATGCAATGTTGACTAAACATAATCACTACTTTTGGTTTTGAGAACAAAATTGGAATATGGTCCAGCAAAATTGTGATTGAAATTTATGAGGTTTGGTTTTAAACTACATATATGATTAAAGACATCAAAATTCGAGTCAAGGGGCTTTTGTTGTTGAGGAAAAAATAAAATTGGAGGATCCAAAATTATGATGTTAGGATTCTGAATAGATGAAATTAGAGGAAAAAGCGAAAGAATGAGATCTTAAGAGCTTGGAATAAAGCATGTGTGAGATCATAATTGCACTCATTCTGGCTTGTGAAGGAAAGAAAAAATGAAGGTGAAGAATTAAGGCTTATATACAATTGAATATTACAATGGCTAAGCAACCCAGAGGTACTAACCTAGAAAACAAAATGAACAAAACCAAAAACTAAAAAACTGTAAGGATAATATTTATTCTATGGTAATCCTCAAAACAAATTTAAAGAAGATGAACAAGAATTGCACCTTTCAATCTAATTATAGTAAGACACTGCAAGAATGGCAACGAAATGAAATACATACTTTTTGTTGCTCTGACGATCAGAAGGACAAAGGTAGGTGAACTGCTGCTCTGACGATTGGAGGGAGGGGCAAGGCAGCAGTATGGCAAGCAATAAAGAGAAGAGAAAATCGGGTTACTGGATGCCGCACAAATGAAAGCTTTGTTAGAAGAGTGAAGATGGATAAGGCTTTAAGACTAAACATAAAACAACGTAGTTTAGTAGAACTTCGATTGGTTCAATTTTTTCACGATTTTCTCCTTCGAAAACCAGACTGAATCGAAATAATCGAATTTTTATAAAATTTCAAATCAAAAAATCGAACTAAATTAAAAAAAAAAAATTGTTGGTTTGGTTTGGTTTTTTGATTTTAACCAAAGTTTGCTCACCCCTACCCCTTGCCATCTATTTCACCTTAAATGGTAAACTTATACTTTAATCCCTATGTGTGCCCTTGAAGTGGCAAATTACGTTTTTGGTCCCTAAACTTTTCCTTATTTATGATTTTATCCCTTTTTACTAATTTAACTAGTTTGACTCCTATAACCATATTTCTAGTGCCAAATTACAATTTGACCCTCATTTTTCCCACATAATTACACTTTTATCATTTTTAATCTTTTAACTTCATTATTCATCTTTTTTATTAGTATAACATATAATTAACATTCTTCTGCATAATTTACTATTTAGTCCTTATCTTTCTATATAATTATAATTTTACCCTTCCTAAACTATTAACTATATTTTTCATATTATTTCTTATTTAATCAACTTTATGGCATTCTTTTTGCATAATTTATCATTAAATTCTTGTTTTCCTTATATATTTACCATTTTCCCTACTAAATTTATTAATCACTTCCCTATACATTATTTTCATACTATGTTGTATTTTTACACAATTCTCTATGATATTTCCATTATGTCACATGTCATACATTATGTTCATTCATGAATTCATTAACATTACATGTGGAACCATAATATATATATATAATAAATAAAATATATACTTAATGAACATATGACATTTCTTTATGGCATACCATCCGACCTTACTATGAATTCATACATACATTGTGTTTTTCTCCTTCTTTTCATGCTATATATGTTTCTAATTTCACTTTATATGATTATATGCTATCATACATCTATGGTATCTTATTATTTCTTAGTTACACACACACACATATATATATGTTTACAGACCAACCATATGTCTACATCTCATTTTCCATTCTAATTAATCCTATTGTATTCTTTTATCATCATATTATTATTCTCTTATCTAATATGACATTAATCATTAAATTACTTCACATTATGTTAGGTGACATAATTTGGCCACTTAGGGTCTTCACCTCCCTGAATTGTTTTCTTCACTAATTTATGTTCACATCATATTAATTCATCATTTTATGTATCTATATGTTGACATATGTCTATATTGCCTTGGTATCTCTTTATTACTTATATTTGTACTTTTATGTTCACATGCTTAATATTATATCTACATATTGTTTTAAGTTCTAATCATTCACACCATATTCTTTCTTCATAATAATGGTCATTTCATATCAAACATTCTACGAATCATCACTTTACATCTTGATATACTTGAGATCCCAATTCAGCCTCATTAAATACATACACTTGTGTCATGTTTTCCATGCTTTATAGTCATTTTTATGTTATCTCAACCATACTAAATCTTTATTTAAATCATGTGCTCAAACTATACCCATAACCCTTTGTTACATAATTTTACATTATTATGATCCCTAATGCAATATTATGTATACATGATATTTAAAATTTTAGCTAACCACACTATGTTTACAATTCTTTTTATTATTTATTTCATGTCCAATATACCATTAACCATCAATTTAACACACATCACACCTTAGAAAGCCATTCATTCATCATGCCATTCCTCTTATGGCTATTGATTTCTCTACTAATTCTTTGTTATTATATAATATTATACCCTTTATCTAACTTATCTAAATTTATTTCACATTTATACTAAGATTACCATTGTTACATAATGTAAGCTTGTGTAAAATTCAAGGAAATTAAATGAATTAAAGTGTAAGTTAGTGCCTACTTACCTCAATATGACTTAAAATCATCTAAGTAGCCTTTTTACTCTTTGTTCTCCTTAATTTCCCTTAACTCCTCACCATGGTTGAATTCTTCTCAAGCTACTTCTCCAATTTTTTTCCTTCCCTTCTTCTCAAAAATTATTCTACCTTCTTCACTTCCAATGAGCTTTCAAGATGATTAGAAAATAAATGTATGCCTTAGAATTATAAAGGAGATAAATTTATGTAGAATTGGATTAATGGAATTTGAGAGAAATGTTTAGAATTCTTTTATGAGTTGGGTGGCAATGAAGAGGAAAAAAAGGGAAAATTTTCTGGAGCAATCTAGTTTTTTTCCCTTTATATGCTTGTATCAATTGGACCAAATCAGGTCCAACCACTTGGCCCAATTGCACCTAACTAACTTACTTTTTGGGCACAATTAATTTCTCTATTAATTTTCTTATTTAATTTCTGGTTTCAATTGATTCTAACCCAACTTTTTATGACACTTTTGTCTTTTAACCAATTAAAAATGCCCTTTAACTCTACTAATTAAATTAAACTCGATTTTTTATCAGTTTTTGGAAACCGGTGTTATGCTCATCAAAATGCTCTAAAATTTTATCATGCATGTCCAAATATATGTATAAGAATGTAATTAAAATTTTATGTCATTCAGAGATTGTTTCGGTATAGTTCCAGCTTTAGAAAAAAAAATTAACCAATCAAAAATCCAAAAATTCAAAATCATTAGAAATTTTTTTTTCAATTTTAGACACTAATTTAGAAAATTTCTAATAGATTTGGGCAAACGAAATATATTTTGGAGGTCCATACAATATTTTTAAGCCCAATCAAACTTTCGATCAACCTATTTTTTTGGTACCGAGCAAAATGTTTACTGTCTATTTTGAAAGCCTATTTAAACTCAATTTCGACTCAAATTATACCATTGGATTTCATTTTACACCTATTTTCTTATTCCATGACTAAATCAAACTATCCACCAAATCATCCATCCTCAAATTTTCTTAATCTGAACACGTTTAACACTTAT
>JBBPFJ010000454.1:42964-103417 GCA_037975025.1 Excoecaria agallocha
CTACATGCTGGGAAGAACCACGTACTAAACTAGAAGTTCAGCGGCGACTACCAAATTTACATTTTTGTAAAGAAAAATATATAAAATACTTATAAAACAACACATAAATACACATATAAATGATCATTGCATCATATAAGATTCACCAACACCTACCATGTAATACATGCATATCATGCAGTAAGGCAATATATCATACATTATACTTATTATCCATAAATAAACAAATGAACTTCATGAAATGTATATAATCGTTAAGCCTTATGAAATTTCCAAATTAGTAATCAATATCCCACATAATATTAATCATGCATACTTCATGTTATCATGTTTATTTATTTTGATTCATCTTACATAGTTCACACTTTCCATATAGATCTATTTTTAATTCTATGAAATTTTTAAATAGCTAAGTGAGAATATATACATATATAACATTCAAATTTCCATTTACACATCATTAATCATTTTGTAAGTAACCATAAAAATATACAAATGGTCTATTACCATTTTTAAAAGGTCCTTAATCATATATTACCTTTAAATTCTTAGTTTATTTCCCATAATATATAGGTAGATTAATTAATCACTTAATATTTAAATTTAACTAATTCACATTTATTATTCTACTTACCTTTCTTATTTTCATTTAGTATTTCCCCTAGCAATATCAATTGCAAACCCAACAAATCAGATATGCAGGACGAAGACCTATGAGTCCAAAACTATCAAAGTGATCACTTAGAGATCAAATGCTCTGACAAGTACATGATTCCAACTGTATGACCATATAGCTGTCATTGTTTTACAAATATGAGTCGCCATGACTCTATATTACAATGTGTGTCCCTATGGCTAGCCATTTATATTCTATATTCCTTATTTACTTGCTACTTTACTAAAGGCAATAAAAAACTTGCTTTTATTCTAAGTTCCTTAAGGTACACATATGTATACACATTATAATTCAATTTGATTTGCATTATTATTGTTATGATGTATCACATGGCATCACTATGCCTTTTTTGCCATCTATGGTCAAATTATTTCCAAATTTCATATTCATTCTCATGGCCTATCAAATTGTATCTCAAATTGTTACATGAATTCATTGAACACATAACCATGATTCTTTGCCTATTATCAAGCAAAAGCTTGAATAGGTAAGTGCACTAAACATTTCACATTTACAACTCTAAGTCCATTTAAATATCAAATGGCTAGCTGAAATTAAAGTTGAATAAACTTATGACAAAAAAAATTAACTTCATATGCAGATGTTTGACTCATTTATATTCATAAATCATCACATATCTCATTTCAGGTATTACTTATCAAATTAAACAAACAAAGTTCATGTCTTTTCTCAATTTTACTCATACATCAACATACATCTCATCTCAAGTAATCCTCATCAATCAACATAAGCAAAATCCCACTTCTTATTTTAACTATGTGTGTAAGTTAACAAATATCCTATGCATTTCTCTATTTAAATTCCTTCAATCAATTTCATAATTTATCTTATGCTTTAAAGTTTTCATGCTAATTGATTTTTTTTACTTCAATTATGATATTTAAAAATAAATTTTGATGTTCCAAGTTTCATTTATATTCTAACTTATAATTTTTGCTCAATTATCAAAAATTAGTGGTGCAAAATCATTCAGCCAATAGTATTGCTATCATCTGTTTCACTCTATTTCCATATTCTTAAATAACATAATAAATAAATAAATCCAAAATTCATTCGTACTTATCATAGTTCTACATATAAAAAAGTTATTCTAGGTCATACTTCAGCCAATAAGCCTTAAATAATTAAACATTTAAATTTCTACTTGAACCTCAACAAGCCAAGTCATAATGATCCAATTTTCATTATATTTACATGCATTATTATTATTATTATTATTATTATTATTATTATTATTATTATTATTATTATTATTATTATTATTATTATTATTTTATATACATATACATATACATATACATATACATATACATATACATATACATATACATATACATATACATATACCAAAAATAAATTCTTACACAATCCACATCCTTCAAAAGTCAAACCTTAATCGAAACATAGCCAACCAAATTTTTAAAAACTAAATAACTATTTGCACTTTTTATGCACAATGCTCATAACTTAAAGCCTTATAAGAATTACACTTAGTTTCATAATTTTTACTTATCATTTAAGCTTAAACAAGCCAAGTCGCATCTTAAAATCCATTTGACAAAAATATTTTTGATTGGTGTCTAGCAAGTGTACTAGATTGGCTTGTAAAATAGGAAAATAAGATTAAAACCCTTAAATATCATACCCAAGAGATTGTGTATTTTAGATATTTAAACAAATAATGTGTGAAAGAATTTCCCGAGTTTTAGAAAGTAATTATTTTTGGAATAAACTAATATAAACAATTGAGTAAATTAAATGCTAAGAATGAACCAATATCAATTAAAATAGAATTAAATTAAATTAATTATAAAAATCAATTACTAAAGCACTTTTGTTAAGAGAACAATTTGCCTTGCCTCTTACAGAAATTGACTCGATACAAAATAATGCAAGTTGTTATGGAAAACCAAATTAAACACATATATCTTATGCAAAATATTTTTCTAGAGAATTAGACCCCCTTATTAACAACAATCAAATACCAAGCATACAAGTCTGGTTTTAAGTTCTTAAACCGATTAAGTATTCTTTCAAAACATTTAACTTTCTTATATTCTTAATTCAACTTCTTAAATTAAATATACTTATGATCATAAAACCCTACCTTAATTTCCAAAACATAATAGTAAATTAACACAAGTATAAAATAATAAGAACAAGGAAATAATCAATTATAACTTAAATTCACATCTAACCATCTATTTAATTTATTAAATATAAATAAGACCATAATCAAAGATATAATTAAGCACAGGAATTAAGAAATAACAAACTTATATTGAAAATAAGCTCAATTATGAGTCATTACAATAAGGGAATGAGGGTTCAAGTTTTCCTTAACAAAAGTAAGAGACTACTCACTGTTCATGATCGAAAATGAATAAAAGAATGAAAAATTGAATACTATACTCATAAAAGAACTTCTAACTTGATCTTCTACTCTTAAGGAACAGTAGAAAAACAAGCTTGAAAAACCCTAAAGAATAGAACTAAGCTAAAGAATTTTAAGTAGAAAAAAAAATAAAACTCGGCCTAAGTTAAGATCCTTCTATCTAACTCTTGATGTCTGACTTAAAAACCTAATTTTTCAAGAGTCCAGCTGCCACCACATCATTTTAAGATGTAAAAATCTTCTTAAAATCGTAATTTCTATCAAATAAACCAGGTGGGACCATGGAATGACCCAGTCAGGTTCCTTTATTTTGCCTTAAATATTACAAAGTGACCTAGTAGGACTATGAAGTGACCCAATTGGGTCACTAGCTGCTGGAACTCAAAAATTTTGTATCCTCTAACCTGACTAAATCATCACACTAGTCCAGTCAAGTTGATTTAATCTTTTCAAATAAAAAAACAACAAAAACAATCAAACTAACATTCAAACACAATATTTTCTAAACACACAAACTTTAAACATAAAATCACATAAATTAACACTAATAAACTACAAAAATCCTTAAAAACACCTAAAACATAGATATAATTCAAGATTATCAAATACCCCACACTTACCTTTTTCTCATCCTCGAGCAAAATTGAATAAACCACATTTCCTAAATAATCAAACTCTAAACTAAGAATCATACAATTCAAAAATCACAATCAGCAATCTATAGTAGCACTCAATGACATCCTAACGAAATTAGATTCAAACAAGAGAATATGATTAAGTTTTCATATGTGTGTGCAAGACCAAAAGTTTTTAAGTACTTACAAATTAAAAACTTTAGTGTAATCTAGCAACTAGGCTATATAATTAATATACATTGAAATATACATGCAATTTCACACTTGAAATAATGAAAATGTGATAGGCCTCTCTTTTAGCATCAAAAACTTATAGTAATCTCCATTAAATAATTCAAAACAAGATAGAATCATTAGGACTTTGATATGGTTGTAATGTGGTCAAGGCAAAGGCTAATAAAAAATGGTTAAAGTTAAGTAAAAAGAATAGCCACCCTCTAATTGTTAAAACCAATATTTTCCTTTATATAGACTTTACCCACACTAGCATTACTTAAGTTGTCAACTCTAAACTACACAAGAATGAAAAACATCAAAGCACTAAAGAGAAATGCTACTTGAAATATCTTTTTATTTTTCACAACTCAACAAATTTGGGAGTTCATAACCTTTTACTTTATTTTGTAAAAACCCCAACACTTAAAAACTTGCTATATCAAGCTAACTTTATGATTCAAAGTTGTTTTGTTTTTCTTTTTTTTTTGTCTTTTTTTCTTAATAAATAACAAACTTAGTTTAATTTTTAACATCACCGTATAAGAGGGTATCCATAATTTACAATTTTTAAACAGTATTATTATATTCCTATCTTTAACACTTCCCTTTGCAACATCCTAATTAAACTCCTTTTAAAACCTATGCTCACTTAATTACCTATGAAAAATTATTAATCCCAATCTTAGAATGGCCAATTCTTAGAAGGGGAGATAAAGGCTTTTAGGATACAAGGTATAAAGATATGTGTAACAAGAAAATTAATTGTAGCATGTATTAAGCATGCCTCATAAAGCTCAAAAAGGATAACAAGGGATAAAATATATATAGGGGTTGGTGAAAAGTTTTTAAATGGCTAAATAAGAAAAATTGCATATATCATATTCTAAACTTGTTTGAGTTATTTCGATGCTTTAAAGGGTGATGAGTAAGGTTCTAACAATCTAAAATTCAGAACTCGATTACTTTCATACACTGATTTATTTTTTGTTAATTTAAAAATTATTCTTGGTGTAGAAAATTTAGAAACTAACAAATCTTTTTCAAGTTGAAAAATAACTTAGCTATAATTTCATCAACTAACATGATTGTCCTAATGGTAATCAAGATTCTAAATATTACAAAATTCTAAGTTAAATTTCAAAAAGTTCAAATATGGAAATAAATATGGGCCAACTAAACTAACTGCAAGTTACAAGATAGCTAAACTAAGCCTATACAATCAACTCACAATTATAAACTAACTAAATAAATTAAATTAAAAGGAAAAATAAAGAAACTAAAATAAAAATAATAACAAAACTACTTAAAACATGAATATACAGTTAACTAAATTTTAAGTACTACAATTGAACCATAAAAATAAAACAACTAAAATGAAAATGAGACAACATAAAAAAACAAATATAAAAACTCAAAAAAATAACTCATGAACAGAGGGCTTGTGAGATCTTTCAAAAACTTCATGAATCTCAAATGAAAATGAGCTCAATCAAGCTCTATACCTCATGCCAAAAATCTTGTTGTCCTCAACAATCTAGTAAACACTCTATATCACTACAACGGATGGGGAGATGGTGGTGGGGTGGAAAACACTCCGAAAAGTAGCAGATAAAGTGCTCCTGATTTAGGCGAAGTACCTCAATGGTGTTATGCAATTTATCTATTTAGCCTACTTAAACATCCAAGTGAGCATTAACATAATTCGTAAAGTCCACCATCCGAGGGATGGGGTGCACATCTTGCTCTAGAGCATCAGCCTCTTCCTCTTTAGCAGCTTGGATATCCTCCTTAAAATCATCCTCAGAATCATTCTTAAGTCCCTCTCTTAACAATTATGTGTGATCGTTCATTACTATGTGAATATACTTCGCAAGAGTGGTCCTATGTCTTCGAAGAGTATCAAACATGATCTTTATGTTTTAGTATCACTCAAGTAGTTCCATCTATTTTTGGTACAATACCTTTATGAGTATATAAATTAGTAATGTAATTATTTATAGTGATTATATATTATGAAATTTTACCAATTAATGTATTATACGAGGGTATATTCACCCTTACTAATTAATTTTATTTACTTTTATTATTACTTAACTAGTATTTATCAATGTTCCCATAATACCTATAAGAGTTGTAAATTAACAATCTAATTATATATAATTAGGGATAAGCATGGATCGGTTAACCGATCTATGAGTAAAAAAATTAACCAGTACATTAATATCGATTTTTTAAAATTACTAATCATTAACCAGTCAGTTACATTTAGTTAACCAGTTCATCGATTTTGATTTTTTGGTTTGGTTAACCATTAAGATTTATAACATAAAATTAGATAAAGTTTAATTCAATTTTCAATGTGTAAAGTAATTTAATATAAAAATTATGAAACAAACATAATTTATGAGTCAAAATTCATGTTTTATAAATTAATAGCTAATATTATAAAATAAATTTGATATTTATTGAAAATTACTATGTTCGATTCTAAGTGAAATAAAATTTTGGATAATAATATAATTAAATGCTATTAAGTAAAATATGAACACCAATATTTAATAAAAAAGTATATATGAAAGTTAATTGTATACTATATATAAATAGTGCTATTAATTAAAGAGTTGATATAATATAAATTTGGTTTAATGTATTACATAAATTTTATAGGAAAATAAAAAAATAAAGGTATAAAAATAAAAATATAATTTAAATATATTTTGAAGTATTATTTTATTTAACTTTTAGAGAGAAAAATTAAAGATATAAAAATAATATATATATATATATATGAACCGGTTAACCATAAACTAATGGTTAACTAGTACTTAAAAATCTAAACCATAACCATTAACCAAAAATGTAAAAATTAAAAACTGTAATCGAGTCCATCCGATTGGTTAACCGTAAAAATCAGTTCGATTTTGGATCGATTTTACGGTTAACCATATTTTCGATTTTTTTGCTCACCACTATATATAATGAAATTTTATTAACTAGTATAATTATATGAGTATATAATCATCTTATTAATTAACTTTATTAAATTTTAATATAATTCAAATAATAATTATTTATTTTTAACTCAATACATATATGAATTTGTAAATTGACAATGTAATTCTATATATTTATTATACATAATAAAATTTTAGTTGTATATTTAAAAATGATAAAAGAGAAAAAATTAAAATTTTTAGAGTGAATTAAATTTTAAAATATACAGTTTTCATTAGGGAATATTTTTTTTCTTGAGGTTTTGGAGGGAAATAAAAAATAAAGTTAAGGAATCAATAGTTTTTAAAATATTAAAAAAATAAATTATTGGAGATAACAAAAATTAAAAGAGGATATTAGATTAGCCCTTTTTCCTTTTGTTTCTCATTCTTTGATTGAAAGCTCCGCCCCATTCACTCACCACTTACCTCTCTGCCTCTCACCACCATACTCCACCTCTCATCACTATGTTCCATCTTTACCCATTCCGTCTACCTCTCAGCACTGCTCTTTCACTACAAGAAAATGTTTAAATAGTAAAGGAATTTATTTTGATTACTAATTAGTAATGAAAAATAAAATTCGACACTAATTAGCAACGGAAATCAAATTTCATTGCTAAAATCGGTTAAAATTTTCAGCTTTAGTTGCAGAAATGGAAAATGGTTGTTTTTCATCACTAAAAATAGAGGAAACTTTTAGCATCAAAATTTAACAACAAAAATTTGCAAATGAATGTTCATATGTTGATAAATTAGGTGCCAGCAAAATGGGGAAAATTTTTCAATGAAAATCACCAACGAAAATCAAATTATGTTGGTAATTTAGCAATGAAAAGAGAAATTTGTTGCTATTTTTGCAATGGAAACAACATTTTGTTGGTAATTTAGCAATGAAAATAAATTTTTATTGCTAATTTAGCAACAGAAATGAAATTTCGTTGCTAAATAATCAATTAAAATGCAATTTAGTTACGAATTATTCATGAAATGTCTTTTCCATTGCTAAAATAGCAACAAAAAAATATTTTCATTATTTTAGCAACGCAAAACACATTCCATTGCTATTTTCATTTTTGTCCTAAGTATAAATAGTTTCCTTTGCAGCTGAAATTTTTCCTTCTCTTCTTACCTCACCATCTTGCTTCTTCCTCCTCGTCCTTGCCATCTTCCTCTCCATCTCCCTCTCCTTCTCCCTCTCCCTCTTACTATTAAAATTGATATTTAGGTCTGAACACTTTTCTAGTTCTTTTAATTCAGATTTTGTACCACTAACTCTTATAGATATTTAAATCTACCTATGGCCAGCCTTATTCCTCTCTCTTACATTATTTTTCTCTCTCCTTTTCAGGTTATCTCTCTCTATCTTGTAAGTTTATGTATTTTTTTTAATATTTATTTTGCACCTAATCTACTAGTTTTTGTTTTTAATGTTTTCCAAATTGTAACTTGCTATCTAGTTTTTTTAAGGATTTTTTTGTTTGCTATTTGATTCTGATTTTGTTTTGTCTTTATTTTTTTCTTTAGATTCTTAATTACTTCAATAGTTTAAATTAGGGAAGTCAAGGCATGATGGCAACGATAAGATCGAGCTTGCCATCGAGGCTTCGGTAGCTTTGATACTATCTTTCTCTCTTACTCATACTCTATCTATTTCCTTCTCTCCGTGCACGTTTTTACTTTCTAATTTCTTTTCTTTCTCTATTTCTCAGCTTTGATTAATTCATTAAAATCTCCCACCTTTTTCTCACTTTCCATAGTTTCGCTGATTAATTTTCCAAGGAAATCTCTATTTTATAAGATAAAGAAAATGGTATTATGTTTTTTTCATTTTTTTTCTTTTACCCTTTCTCATTTTCTTATTATTTGGAATTGGACAATTCAAATTTGTTTCTGTGGGCATGAATCTCAATTCTGGAGAACTCTTAGCTGTCAAGCAGGTTACCTTTTTCTTTTTATTTTTCATTTTTCCCAAGCTTTTCGAAGTGGGGTATCTGCATTTTTTTTTATTGTTTGCTCTTAAATTCTTTGATTTGATTTAATTTTAGGTCTGGAATATGATAACTAGAGTTGATTTATGTCTATTTGATTTAGGTCAACATAAGTATTGGATTGTGATTATTTTATTCTCAGTTGGCTCTGTGCAATTTTTGTTTTGTTCTCAACATAGGTTTGACATTGCGATTTCTATCTATTTCATTTAGGATTCAATTTTTATTTGCTTAGCTTTATTCCCTATAGGGTTAATAATCAATAGTTGAATTTAACTTTGTATTCATGTGGTTTTCCTTTTCTAGGTGTTGATTGTAGCCAATAGTGCTTTAAGGGAGAAAACGTAGGTATGAATTGATCATAAAAGTTACATCATTCTATTTTAATGATTGGTAGACATTTTGTAAATATCAGTAGATTAGTAACATAAAATTAAAACTTAAAGATTAAATTTTTGTTTTCAGTAAGAGATTAAATTTCATCTTTTTATGTTTTGGCTTAATTTGTTATGAATTTTGCTTGAACTCTTACACTTTGCATTCTATTTTCTCTTTTCATGAGTTGCAGTAATTGGTTTTTCATTCTATTTACATCTAGATCTCATCTTTTATTTCTTTATTCTTGCTCATATAAAATCTTCAAAAATTTAACTAAAACCTTAGAACTATCTAATCTGACCCTTATTTGCTAATTAATCAAAACAAGATGCAAAGAGGAAAAGAAGTAAGCATTGAAGAATGCACTTCCAATCTCTTTACATATTAAATATCAGCTTTAAAAGGTATTTATATCTTGTCTTTTTTATTGATTTTGTG
This sequence comes from Excoecaria agallocha, assembly GCA_037975025.1. Lineage (NCBI taxonomy): Eukaryota > Viridiplantae > Streptophyta > Magnoliopsida > Malpighiales > Euphorbiaceae > Excoecaria > Excoecaria agallocha. The sequence continues at coordinate 52,708 of JBBPFJ010000454.1, forward strand.
ATGGTTTTATTATTTTTATTTTTCATTTATATTGCGATCGATTAGTATCGATGCTTGGATTATGTGAATTCGATATGTTATATGTTGTCATAAAAACTACTTGAAATAATGAGGTAACCTCTCTGATAAAGGGGAACCAGATAAGAGTGATAGGCAATCTAACCACATTGTAATGATGATTGCATATAAGAAATGGCAGATGATTTTGGATGAGGTTGGTTACAGTTTTTTTTATATAATATTAAACACACTAAATACTCTAATTCATACAAACTTTAAATGTATCAAAATAGTTGTTGTATCCAGAGTCTTGTATGGTTTCTAAAAGCTTGCAGTGTTACTTTTTAGAAAGCTAGTTGTATGAAAAATTCAATGTATAATTTGTAAATATTGAATATTGTTAGAGGAAAGCTCTTCATTAATTGGGTAAAAACTATTTTTGCTAGATCATTTGCATCCAACACATACACTTGCAAACATTAGTAAATATAAAATAACCTCTAGGAGTATAAGGTTATGTGATTGTAGTTTCTATTATTTAGAACATTAAAACTTATTATTTATAGAAAAGAGTTTTAATTTTTATTTAATATTTTAGTTTTTCATGTATGAAAAGTTTTTTTTATTTAAATATTTGTGAGGCTTGAATAATCTTACAAATATTTATTTATTTAATATTTCAATTTTTCATGTGCATTATAAGGTTCTTTATCTCCAATAACCTCTATAATTTTTGAATCTTTTGGTTGTTACATGATTACTTTTATACTTTTTGTTGTCCATATAATATGAAAAGTATTAGAGAATATTATATTTTTTATAATGTCAGTTGGTAGTTTGTTATATCTTAGGGAAATGTAATACTTAAAAATTTTTGTTTTTATTTTATGTACTGAATTTCTTCAATTAGTGCACCTTGCATGTAACATATATGTCAAAATTTTAGAGATATAAAGATTTAATTTGGAATGCTGTTGGCAGACATTGGGTTTATCAATCCTCCAAAGGTACTATTCTTATGACCCTTCTTTGGAGATGGGCATGTGCTTTTGCATTCTTACCTAAATCTTAAAAAATCACAACCATTCAATGTGTATTCACTTCAACCTTCTACGAAGTTAGAACTAACATGGCTTTTGCTTAAAGTTATTTCTATTAGTTGGACAGTTGTAACCGTTTAGCTTTTATTATGACTATAATAGAAATTGGGAAGACTCAGAGATTCTTTCCCATATTTGGATGCATCTTATTATTTGCAATTTCTTTTTAGCTTTTAATTGAGGTTATTTGATCAACCATTTATTAGAAAAGCATGTAAAAAAATTCAAAATTATTTGATAGCATTTACCCTAGGTTTTAGAAGGATGTTAAGAAATTCTTACAGGCAATTTTATATACAGGTTTAGATCCAAATGTAGCAGCCACTGAACAAGGCATCACTACATCAACTATGATTAGCCTTAAGTAGTCTAGTATGTCTACAAAGGATTATCCAGTCTGGTATGATGAAATAAGAGAAGTTCACATACACCCTTCTTCAATCAATAGTAATTTTAAAACATTTTAGCACCCATTTCTAGTCGTCCTTGAAAAGCTTTGCAAACATTTAAGGTTCTTGAATTAGTTTGATTTCTTATTCTATTGGAGGTCTTTTTCTTGCATTGATTGCTCAATAATTGCTCTTTGACATTAGTTAATATCTGCATTTCATGATGTTAGTTGGTTATTCTATATCCTAGTGTGTTTTCCCCCTCTTTCAACCTACTTGCACATTTTTTGTGATGATACAACTATCGATGACAGGCATGAATAACAGGTATAACCATTTTTAATAAAAGGCAATCGAGTTAGAGAATAGGAAAGCTAAAAACAATCATTCCATTATTAAATGCTAAAATGTCATTTACTCCGATTGTACTCATCCAAATAAATTATTTCACAGTCTACAATGTTAATGTTTGATTTTATATATTAGTACTTTGATTATTTTTCTTTATCAAAAAGGCCACATTAGAATTAGCATGGAGTATGTGGATATAAAGGAGGAGCTTAAGGAGGTGATCCTTACTTGTCGTTACTTAGATTGTTGTTCCATTTATTCTTGTTACAAATATCTCTCTTTCTTTTTGAGTTTATCTTTGGCACTTTTCGTTTGAATAATCTTCATGGAAATAATCAACTTTTTGTCTTGGAGTGAGGGCCACAAAATAGACTATAGGTGTTTCTACTAATAGAAGTTCATATGCTCCGTAAAGATGAACTAAACAAAGAATTATTTGAAAAAAAATGAAAAAGAATATTGAAGTTGTTTGTAAAACTTAAAAATTCACAATAGATGCCTATCACTTTAATCTTGGTTCATTTGCAGGTGTGTTATATATCGTGATGGTCAGCATGCCTCTCTTCCTTACCTAATGTGAGATGTTCACATTGAGATTTTAAGTTTTGATTTTAATGAAGATTGTTATTTATTTCAAAGATTCTTTTTTTATTGTAATGTGCCAACATTATTAAAATACAGGTCATTCCTTTGATCGAGGAACTTCTTGCAACAGTAAAGTAGAATGAAACTTCTAAACCAGAAATAGGGTTAGAAAGCAGTTTATCCCCTAGTTTTATGTAACCTAGGGTGAATAAAACTGCAAAATGAATTATATTTTTCTCCTTTTTTGTAAATGTTCTAAAATTTTTATATCATGTCAAAATGCACAAAGGGTGTGAAATATAATTTGTACAACTAGGACAGTCATACATTTTGGTCGAGAGATGTGAAGAGGTGCTAATATATTGCCTTATTTTCTCATTTAGTATTCAGTAAGCATTTCTAATCAGCATGGGAAGTTTCTTGTTGGTGCAAAAGTTCAAGCTATTTGGAGTAAAAATGGGGAGTGGTATGTGATATACAAAGTAATAAAATTTAACATCTAATCTTTTATTTCATTTGTTATCAAAAGACAACGGTAAATCTAACCTTTTTTTAACCCATATACTATTTGTAATTATAATGATGGATCGAATGCTTAAGGTGAAATGTGGTAATGGTATAACTTTCTTCTTCTTCTTCTTCTTCTTCTTCTTAATTTAAGTTTTGGCCTTAGGTATGGTGAAGTTTTGGCTTCCTACAAAGTTGTTATTTTTCTTATTGATTCACTCTATCATTTTACTATTCTAATTGTAATAATTAAAAATTGTAATAATATTTAACAATGTAATGGCACCGTCATAATTTTTTTTTATTGGTAGGTGAATTTTTCAACGGAAATTATAATTTCCATTGCTAACTTTAGCAATTGAATAATCTTTCATTGCTATATTTAGCAATGGTACTAATACTTTCCGTTGCAAAATTTAACAACGAAAATGTTATTTCGTTGGTAATTTTGACCGATTCATGAAAACTTAAATTGGTTGATTTTTGCTACGGAATTACTCCGTTGCTAAATTTAGCAATGGAAAATAATTTCCGTTGCTAAAAAATAGCAACCGTCAATTTTGCAACCATTCGTTTCATTACTATTTTGCATTGCTAATTGTGTATTTTCTTATAGTGTTTTGTACCATTCATGTATTTAATATTTATATTTTTTATGGTCTAATTAATTAATTAATTGTTATTTTTTTAGATATTGCTCAATATATTTAAATCATTGCAATTATAATACAGAAAAAGATTTTCGAATATTAATTTTTAAATTTTATACTTTGACTTAAATTTTAATTATAATTATTGAGATATTTATTTGTATTTGTATTTGTATTTGTTATTATGTGTATTTATTTTGTAAATTTTTAAAAATATTGATTTATCAGAAATACATAATTAAATTGTATTGTATTGTATTGTATTGTATTGTATTGTATTATTTGGTATCAAAAGAACCGAATAACTAAACTGAACTGTACTAATTTTTATAAAAATTGTGCCAAATTAACTCGAATTTTCAAGACAATAATAATACTTAATTTTTAAAATATCCAAAATTTCTACACAATATGAAAATTTACAAAATTCTAGATTGTACCATACCTTGTACACCTTACTTTAAACTATATTTAAATTATGTCATTCTCTCGAATTATATAGAGTAATATCTATATGGAATAACCAATTAACTTTTTTATACGTTATTTTTTATCATATATATTGGTGTCCATAGTTTACTTAATAATATTTAATTACATTTAATATCATCCAAATTTGTTTAGCCTGGAATTAAGCATGCTAATTTCCAACAAATATCAAATTTATAAAATTAGCTATTAATTTGTTAAATATAAATTTTAACTAGTACATTTGAATTATTTACATATTTTAAATTGAATTGAACTTTATCTAATATTTTTATAATTGTATATTATGAATTTTAATAGTTAACTGAAAAATATTGTTTAACAAAATCAAAAAATCTGAAATCGATAGAATGGTTAGCTGAATGTAATGAACTAATTAACAGTTAATGATGTTGAGAACCAATATTATTGAATTGATTAATTTTTTTTGCTAATGGACCAGTTAATCGGTCCATACTCTCTCCTTCATTTTTGTACTATAAGAAAACTATTTGGGGCATTTTAATACTATGATAAAAATTTTAGTGGTATTTTAGCACCATATGAAAAAAGTTAAAGAAATTTTTGAAAAATGCATTATATTTGAAAAACAAATATAAATAAAATTATTATGTAGGAAATATTTGCTTAATTTGTTTAAATTACATTTTCCAAAAGGATGTATAATTTACACTTTTTAGTCAACTTATAAATTAGATTAAGACATTAAGATCTTTGAATACTGAATTTATTTAATTTTATTTATTTATTTTTTACAAACATAAATATATATTATTTAAAATATTTTAGCTAGGTACTAGTATTTAATTTAGTTTAAATATATAATAAATATAAATTTAGCATATTATCAACTATTACATCATATTATTACCTATTTTGTTTCAATTTAATAGGTATATTTTTATTTTATATCTGTTTATTTTACTTTATAACTCGACAATTAAAATTAATTGATTATTTTTTTAATATATACTTTTTAAATTATTTTTGTTAACAAGAAACAATCATTAATGTCTCTTAATCTTGACACATTTATTTGGAATAAGAAAAGAAATAACAAATAAGTTATATAGTTTAAGAATATTTATTAATTAATTTTTTGTAATAAATACGATATGGAAATTTGAAAGTGTGGTTAAAGGGCGTATCAAACTTATTTGTGAAAAATACTTTTTTAGATTTTGTTTCAATTTTAACTATTAAAAATTTATTTAGTGATTCAAATAATAAAAATAAAAAATAATTACTACATTATTTGAAAATTTAGAAAAAAAATGTACTTAATATTTTTCCAAAGTACATAAATACCCTTAACATTAGGGTACTATAATGCCCCAAACGTATTTTTTAAATACCAAATTACCATTAAATTTTTTTATTGTACTAATATCCCTAAAATTTTCGTTAGAGTGCTAAAATACCTCTAACTTTACTTTCGATTAAAAATAAAGTAATACTGACATGTCGATTAGTTACTACGTACCAATGGCATGCCAACTCAAAAACGAAAAAAGAAATTTATATAGAAGTATTTTAATATCTTTTTATTAAAACTAAAAACATTTTAGTATTATTTGCCTTTAGAAAAAGAAAATGAGAACAAATTCATACATATTTATGCCGGAACGCAAGACAGTTTGAAGGTCAAAATTACTCAATAAGCAAAAATCCCAGCCAAAAAAGTGAAGGGAGAAGAAGAATATAAAAGTATACCACTTTTATGCATTTATTGACTATATATGTATTTTCATGAATAATTTTCCTTTTTTTTTTTTGCATTAATATAAAAGTCTACCACTTTTATGAATGATTTTCCTTAGAGTAGGCTCCATTTTTTTCACTTGTATTTCATGCTATATATGTCCCCTCAATTGACTTCTTTTTCGTGTGATGCTCTCTTTACACTTTATTGCTTTATGCAAAGTTTGTAAAAAGTCTGCTTAAAATAATCTGTAGCGCTTTACTTTGGGACTTTTTCTTTGTGCATATTTTCTTTACTTCCGGACAAAAATACGCATACGAAAAACGTGTGGAGTGATTTCATTATTAGTTAGAATTTACATAATTAATTCTATAAATTTGAGGTAGCATGTTAATCACTAAACAATTATATAATAAAATTAAAAAAATTAAAGGTGTATTTAGATCGATATTTGATGAATTGTGTATTCAAAATTAAATATTTTGAGCCTAAATTCCTAATCTTTCTAATTTTCTTTGAGTATAGGGCAAAATAAAAGTACCACTATGGGTAAGAATGGATCGATTAACCAGTCAATAAGCAAAACAATTAATCAGTACATTAACATTAATTTTTTGAAATTACTAACCATTAACTAGTCTTTAACATTCAGTTAATTAATTTATCATTTTCGATTTTTTGATTTGGTTAATCAATATTTTTCGATTAACCATTAAAATTTATAATATAAAATTATAAAAAAAAATTAGATAAATTTCAATTCAATTTCAAACGTGAAAAGTAAATCAAAATACAAATCACAAAATAAAAACATAATTTACTAGCTAAAATTCATGTTCTATAAATTAATAGCTAATATTATAAAATAAATTTAATATTTGTTAGAAATTAATATGCTTGATTTTAAGTCAAATAAAATTTTTGATAATATTCAATGTTATAACATAAACACTAAAATATAAGAAAATATAATTAAATGCTATTAAATAAAATATGAATACCTATATATGATAAAAAAATAACATAAATAAAAGTTAATCAGATACTACATATAAATATTATTTTATAATTTAAGAGAATGGCATAATATAAACTTAGTTTAAAGTATTATGCAAATTTTATAGGAGAACATAAAAATTAAGGTACAAAAATAAAAATATAATTTAAATATATTTTAAAATATTATTTTATGTAAATTTTAGAGGAAAATAGAAAAAAAATTAAGATATATATATAACCATGGAATAACTGTTAACCGATAGTTAAAAACCTAAATCGTAATAAAAAATATAAAAATTAAAAATCGTAACTGAGTTCTTCGGATTGGTTAACATTAAAAATTGGTTTGATTTCGGATCAATTTTACGGTTAACCATATTCTTGATTTTTTTTGCTCAGCCCTTAATGCCACAACCTTATATTACTTATATCAGGAAAGTTCGTACATGGTTGACTAATTTTGTCACTAATAGTGTGACTTGTTATACTTCTCCTTATTCTACCTCTCCTAATTTCTTGAAGATTGTAAATTGGAAGTTTGCTCCTAATATGTTTCCATTCACTATAGCTTCCAATTTTATAGAGAATTATCTTTGTTTCTTAACTAAAATACAAGATGTGCAAGATCCAAAGTTTTATCATGAAGTTAATGGAATCTTAATATGGGAAACTACTATGACGGAGTAGCTAGATGCTCTAGATAAAAATACTACATGGAAAATCATCACTTCACCACCTAGAAATATAGCAATAGGTTTTAAATGGGTCTACAAGACTAAGCTCAAAACATATGGGTTAATAGATAGACATAAGGCAAGATGGGTAGCAAAAGTCTATAATAAAGTGGAGGGGCTAGATTGCACAAATAGTTTCTCACATGTGGCTAAGGTGGTTACTCTAAGGCCCCAAATAATGCCCTATTTGGATCAGGTATGTTAATGGTATTTATAAGTTTGTTCGAAAATTTGGTGTATTCTAAAAATTATGGAATTGAGTATGCATATATAAAGGGGAAATAAATTAAAATAGAAGTTAACCTTAAATTATTTATGAAAATTAAAATCTTAATAATTGATTAAAGTGATATTATACAAAAGATTGTTAAAGCCACCAATAAGAGAGTGACATTTTGGCTTTTAGAACAACTAAAGTTGTTAAGGCAGAATTTGCTACTTTGAGTTGAGGTTGACCATCAAAAGAGAGAAGCTTCACCATTTTAATTGTTGTCTCTTCCTCTCTTTCTTATCTTGTTTCAAATCCTTGAGTTCTATTGGAAACTTGCAAGGAGAAAGTAAAAGAGGTTGTTATAAAAGAATCAAGGTAGGTCAAGTTCTAAGTAGGAACAAATTTTGCTAGTCCTTCTTTTTTACTCTATAAATTCATACATTGAAATCTAGGGTTTGATTTTAAAGTGTTAAATTGGTGAGAGTTTTTTTGTTTAGCTGAATAGCAAGCCAAAATCAAAGGAAATGAGAAGGTGTAGAAGCTAGGTTGCAGCTCTCTTAAATAGGTAAGTGAATAACTAATTTTATGCTTATCATAAGTCTCTAAGTTTCTAGATTTTTATTTTTATCTTACTTAATGTTGGTGACTGAGAAGTTATTATGAACACTAAATATGTATATATATAAGAATTAAGGATATATAATTCTTGTTGCAAGTTCCCTAAAGTATTAGAGTAATTGTTAAGCAATCTTTAGGTTGCTTTCTTTATGTTGGGCATTGAAAGTAGGCGAGGTAGAATATAAATGTTGGAACGTTTTAGCAGAGAATTAATTGAGAATTTATAGATAATCCCTAAGTTTATGATGAAGAAGTTTGTTTGGTCATTTACTTATTTTTGATAACTTTTAGGAGTATAAGTTCATCTTATGGTAAATTAATATAAAATAGATTAATTTATGGATCCAAAACTTGAGCCATACTGGGCTTATGTTAGCAGAACATTTGTTATGGCTATGCTATGAATATGTGTTGAAAGGATATGAAAATTTTATTCAACCTGTTGAGATGACTTACGACTTAGTTGGGTCATTGGTGTTTTGCCATTCCAAAACTCAGTAACACATAACAGGGAAGATTCTAATCCAGCCAGCTCACTTGGTTAGCTGAACTTCAACCTAGCCGGGTACTTTTCTACCTTATTATATAATTAAAGTTCTGGATTTTAATTTGTAAACCAGCTTCAGTGTGATCAAGTTCATATAAATGCATAAGGGATACATTATTGCATTTTTAGAATAATTGCTTAATTAATATTTAAGCATCGAATCCTGATATAATGCAATGTGAATAGGTTAGTTGTATGCTCTCCCTAGCATGTCTGTAAGCTGACGTAACTGAATAAATGTATAAGTATATACCCCTTTCTAACCAAAATTTTGTTTGTCTGGAAACAAGTGATTAAAGTAAGGTTTGGTTTATAAGTCCTATTGACAAATATATTGGCATGCCTAAAACATCTTGCAGCTATATTTGTGACACTACATTGTCTTCTAAAAGTGGTGTTATGACACCTTCTGAATTATAATCTTTGAGGGTAATACCTCTTTTGTCTAATACTCATAAAGAGTATCTTTTGTTTTGTATCTGCTATTTACTTTTATGAGCATTGGTAGGATGATTATTACTTACTAAGACATGTGTTCAATGAATTTATTTATTTTTTAAATTAAGAGGTATATTATTTGAAAGTGGAATAAAGATTATACGTGATGATAAAATCCTTAAGTTGTTTTTTTATTTGATTATGTAATTGTTCTTCCCATACATATCTTTCATAGTAGTTATCTATATTTACTTATTTGCATGTATTGCAGTTAAGCAAGTTTTGGAAGTCAAAACAACCACATTAGCTCGGGTTATCTTGCCTTGATGTCTAATTTAGTGTTAGGTCGATGTATTATTTTTAGGATGTTGTAATTAATACCTAAGTTTAAATTTTTGTAAGAGAATTACTTTATCTAGTTATGACTAAACTATGTATGTATGTATGTATGTATGTATGTATGAATGTATGTATGTATGTATGTATGTATGTATGTATGTATATATATAGATACACTTTACATCTATTATTGCTTTCCTACTTCGAAAGAATTTATGGTGTGTTAATATTTCTTCTTCAATTTCCCGTTTGAGTGTGTCTCATATTCTCCTCGGGGGTGTAACGACCCAAATTTTTTATTGGTAAATATTTACAAATGTGATTGTGATGTAATCGATATTAAGGTAAATATAAAGGATAATTTTGTAAATTTGCTAATTTAAAGGTAAATTTGCATTGTTAGTGAAGATAGAAAGAATTGATTGAAAGTTTGTATTAAATTTTAATTCCAAATGTAAGAATCGGTGAAAGAAGAGGGTGCAAAGTTAAATTTTTAATAGTTAACAAGTGGCTCAATGAGACATAAACATGTGTTCATTCTAAAAAGAGGAAAAAAAGGCAAGAAAGAGAAAATCTATCTTTTTCTTTATGATGGCTGGCCACCTTTTTGGCCAAATTTTCAACCATTTTTCCTCTCTTTTCAAGCCATATTCTTGGTTCAAATCTCTATCAAATGGTGCTTGAGTATTTAGTTGGGTTTCAACATAACTAGGTGAGTAAGCATGGAATATGTGAAAGGAAATCTTCGTATTCCTTTATTTAGTTTCTGTATGTGTTATTTTGATTAGTAATTGAATGAAGTTTGTGTATAGTTGCTGTAAAGAGTAGCAAGGGAAAAGGGAAAGAGAAAAAAAAAGCTTTAGAAAGTAAAAGTGAGTTATTTTTTAGGTATGAGAGTTTGTATTATTTTTTTTATGTTTTTGTAATTTAATGAAATTTCTATATATATTATAGTTGATTTATAGTTGATGTCAAAGTGATTAAACGATTTGAGCTTTAAAAAGTGATAAAGTGAAAAATCAGTTTAATGTTCACTTAAATCAGTGTTAGTGTAAAAGGGGCATAACTCTTGCTATAAGTGGCAAAATGTAGTATTTTGAGTGTTATTGAAAACTAGAGATGTAGTGGAAACTTTCTATAGAAGGCTACTTTGTTCAAGGAAATGTATATGTTATGAGAAAAATGTTAGTGCAAAGTTTAGTGAGAGAAATGTTCATAATATTTTTGTGCTTATCGCGCTCACAACCTAAGTCATGCCCATGATAGGGCATCTTTATTCAGTACATTTCCTTCTATCATGTTCGCAACCCAGGTTATGCTCAGGACTTACTGAGCACTCTATATCACATTCATGGCACTAGTATTACCCGTGTAGGGCAAGGTAAACTAGTCTGCTTCTATTTAGCTTTTCTTATTCCATATTTTCTATCTTGTTGCTCATGTATGTATATCCACAATTGAATTATGGTGTTATGATCTTGTAAATGTTATCTTATGGATACTCATGGTATAGTTTTAAAAATGCAAATGCAATATCTCTAAGTAACTAAATTCTTTTGTGTCTGAATTTTATATAATAGTGGATAGATAGGCATGCCTATAAGGAATAGTGATTGTAGTTACTAGTGTTGGCACCTATGGCTTTCTAGTGTTGATACCTTATGGTATCCAATATTCTGGACTTCTGTCTTTAGTGATTGATATTTTATTTTATCAATATTTAGTATTTATCCTATTATCCACTATTCATAGAAATTCAAGTGATAAAAGTGATATGTTTGATGAATATGGATAAGTGATTGATAATGTAAATGTTTCAGTGCTTTATGGAAGTGTTAGTATTTTTTATTGAATAATGAAGTGCAATTAAAGAATTGTATTGCATTTTTACTGAGTGTAATTAAAGAATTGTATTGAAATGTTACTAAGTGAAATTAAAAAAATTGTATTAAAGTGTCGTGTAATATGCATGAAACTACTATCTTATACGTATGTGAGTCATAATGTGACAAGGTATTCTAGTTAGTAGAAAGTAATTAAATTGATAATTGTTAATAAGTGATTAGCAGTGTAAATGCCTTGATGATTTAGTATGCTATCAATATCTCTTAGTGACATTGGTAGTGTATTGAATAAATGATATTGCAGCGTTCTTTTTATGCATGTACTATTGTTATAAGTGTATGTGTTATGTGTCATGAAAAGTTAAGATGTTATGTTTTGCATTTAGAACTCTGATAAGGAGTCAGTTGCCGTGTTTTTACTCTTTACAGAGCCATTACTCAGCACGAATGTTTTTCCCATATAGGTATGCAGGTATAGAGTGAAGTGGTTCATATCTCATCAACCTCTGCAGGCTAATAAAGGGAATAGAAATTAAAGATTGATTGTAGTGTAGATTTATTTTTGTATAATGTTCAATGTAGAAAATTTTGAACTTATGTAATCAATGAATTTGTTATTATATTTGAAGTATTATTAAATTTATATGTATAGATATGTATATGTGTCAGAAATTTAATAAAATATTAAATTCACAAAAAGATATTAGAGTGGGCATTACATTGTGGTATCACAGATAAAGGTTTAGGTGATTCTGGCCTATAAGGTGTTAGAAAATAGGATAAACATATGTGTCTATGTAGTGTTGTGGGCTTAAAGCAGATGTTGTCTTGTCTAGAGTAAGGATAGAATCTGATCTTAGTGAAAGTGAAAGTATAGATAGTTAAAAGTGAAAATTTAGTGTTAGTGTAAAAGATAATGTAAATTTCCCTGTTTTCGATAGATAGTAAAGTATGAAAACCACTATATGAAGTTATAAAAGTGGATTGAGATTAGATATGGTATTCTATGTACATGTGAGTAATTCCTTCATAGTGTGGGCAATCGATTGTACATGTTATAGCATGGGATGTGGAAAACATTTATGATATAAGAGAGCATACATTTGCATCCTATCATCTTTTATAGCATTGCATCAGCATCATTTGATAAGTCATGAAAAGCATCAAATTACATGCATAGGCCCTAACTATAAAGGAAATTGATAGGATATACATTGAGTGCAGTGATGATATGTTAGTAAAGATAAGGCAAGGAATAAGAGAAGTAGGGAGAGATAGTATTGAATAGAGTTTGATCGAGATAAAGTTATAAAAATGTAAGTAATGAGATTTGACAAGTGATATAGGATGAATTTCGAGGGTGAAATTCTTTAAAGGGGGAAGAATTGTAACGATCCAAATTTTATATTGGTAAATATTTGTAAATGTAATTGGGATGTAATTGGAATTAATGTAAATGTGAAGAGTAATTTTCTAAATTTGTTAATTTAGGGGTAAATATGCATTGCCAGTAAAGATAGAATTACTTGATTGAAAGTTTGTATTAAAGTTTCATGCCAAATGTAAGAATTGGTGAAAAAAGGGAGCAAAGTGAAATTGTTAACAGTTAAACAAATGGTCCAATGAGACATAAACATGTGTTCATTCTAGAAAGAGGGAGAAGAAGTAAGAAAGAAAGGGAAAAATCTATATTATACTTTGAGATAGCCAGCCACCTTTTTGGCCAATGTCTAGGCCATTTTTCCTCTCTTTTTAATCCATCTTCTTACTTCAAATCTCTATCAAAAGGTGCTTGAGTATTTAGTTAGGTTTCAACATAACTAAGTGAGTAAGCATGTATTATGCGATGGGAAATCTTCTTCTTCCTTTCTTTAGCTTATATATGTGTTATTTTAATTAGTAATTGCATGAAGTTTATGTATAGTTGTTGGAAAGAGTAGCAAGGGAAAAAGGAAGGAGAAAGAAGAGCTTTAGAAAGTAAAATTCAACAATTTTAGAGTATGGGAGTTTGTGTTATTGTTTTACGTGTTTGTAATTTAATTAAATTATTATATGTATTATAGTTGATGTCTGAGTGAGTAAACAATTTTATAGTGTATGAGAAACATGATTTGTGATTTAGAAAGTGATAAAGTCAAAAATCTATTTAATGTTCACTTGAATCAATGTTAGTGTAAAAAGGGCATAACTCTTGCTATAAGTGGCAAAATGAAGTGATTTTGAGTGTTATTGAAAACTAGAGATGTAGTGGAAAAGTTCTATAGAAGGATACTTTGTTCAAGGAAATTTATATGTTATGAGAAAAGTGTTAGTCCAAAGTTTAGTGAGAGAAATGTTCAGAATAGTTTCGTACTCGATAGGGCATCTTTATTCAGTGAATTTCTTTTTATCGCATTTGTGACCTAGGTTATGCTGGTGATAGGACTCACTAAGTGCTCTCTGTCATGCTCGTGGCACTAGTTGTACCCACGATAGGGCAAGGTAGACCAGTCCACTTCTGTTTGGTTTTTCTTATTCCATATTTTCAATTTTTTTGCTCATGTATGTATATCGACAACTGAATTATGGTATTATGATCATGTAAATGTTATCTTATGGATATTGATAGTATAATTCTAAAAATGTAAATGCAATATCTCTAAGTAACCAAATTCCTTCGTGTCTGAATTTCATTTAATAGTGGATAAATAGGCATCCCTATAAGGGATATTGATTGCAACTGCTAGTGTTCGTACATGTTGGTATCTAGTGTTGATACCTTCTGGTATCTAGTGCTCCGAGACTTTTGTCTCTAGTGATTGATACTATTTATTATTATCTAATGTTTGTCCCATTATCCACTATTCAGGGGAATTCAAATGATAAAAGTGATATGTTTAATGAATATGGATAAGTGATTAATAATGTAAATATTTCAGTGCTTCATGGAAATGTTAGTATTTTTTATCGAATAATGAAATGTAATTAAATTGTAGTGCATTGTTACTGAGTATAATTAAAGAATTGTATTGAAATATTACTGAGTGTAATTAAAGAAATTGTATTAAAGTGTTGTGTAATGCATGAAACTACTATGGTATGTGTATGTGAGTCATAATGTGACAAAGTATTCTAGTTAGTAAAAAGTAATTAAATTGAAAATTGTTAATAAGTGATTAGCAGTGTAAATGCCTTGATGATTTAATGTGCTATCAATATCTCTTAATGACATTAGTAGTGTATTGAATAAATTATATTGCAATGTTTTTTTTATGCATGTACTATTTTTATAAGTATATGTGTTATGTGTCATGAAAAGTTAAGCTGTTATCTTTTGCATTTGGAACACTGATAAGGAGTCAGTTGTAGTGTTTTTACTCCCCCACTGAGCCATTACTCAGCACGGGTGTTTTTCCTGTATAGGTATGCAGGTATAGAGTGAAGTTCTTCATATCTCATCAATAACTACAGGTCACTAAAGGTAATAGAAAGTGAAGATTGATTATAGTGTAGAGTTATTTCTGTATAATGCTCAATGTAAAAGATTTCAAACTTATGTAATTAATGAATTTGTTATTATTTTTGAAGCATTATTAAATATATATGTGTGTGTGTGTGTGTGTGTTAGAAATTTAATAAAATATTAAGTTCATAAAATGGTATTGGAGTGGGTGTTACAGAAGGTATATGGGCATTACAATTTTAATTGGTATCAGAGAATGACTTAGGAGATTATAGCCATGGTTGATTGTAAGTCTAAAGTGGTGACTCTTTGGGATTATGATGGTGCTTGAATTTAATTATATGGCATTCGTGATAGTTCAATGGCTAATGTAAAATCTATTATGCAAGCCAAGTGATTTCTTAAGAAAGGTTGTGAAGCTTATCTAGCTTATGTGTTTTATTTCAAAAGGGTAAAAGTAAAGCTTTAAGATATTCTAGTAATAAAAGAATTCCCAAATATATTCTCTAAAGAATTACCTGGGCTTCCTCCGGTGAGAGATATGGAGTAAGCAATTGAAACATTACCTCATGTTGTTTTAATACCTAAAACACCATACAAAATACCCCTTATTGAATAAAATGTCCAATTGTAAAAATTGTTAGATAAGGGTTTATAAGGCCTAGTACCTCTCTGTAGGGAGGTCCAATTTTGTTTGTTAAAGAAATGATGGTATACTTTGCATGTGCATTAATTATCAATAACTAAGCAAGGTTACGATGAAGAATAAGTACCCTTTACCATGGATTAAGGACTTGTTTGATCGGCTTGAAAGGTGATGAAGTGTTTTCTAAAATAGAACTATGGTCTAGATATTACTAGCTTCGAGTGACAAAAGTTGTTATTTCAAAAACTGCAATTAGGATTTAATATGCTTATTAATAATTTTTGTTGATGCCATTCGAGTAAAGTAATGCCTTGGCTGCATTCATGGACCTGAATAATAGGGTGTTTAAACCCTATTTAGATCAATTTATGGTTGTTTTCATAGATGATATATTATTTTATTCCAAGAATGAATAAGAACTTGCCAAACACTTATGGGTTGTACTACAGACCCTGAAAAAGAGACAGTTGTATGTCAAGTTAAGTAAATGTGATTTCTAGTTAAAAAAGATATATTTTTTAGGACATATAGTGTCCTCTGAAGGCATAAGAGTCAATCCTCACAAGGTGGAGGAGATTATTAATTGGAAGCCACCTTATAATATAACCAAAATAAGAAGTTTTTTAGGGCTAGCTAGATACTATCAACAATTTGTGAAGGGGTTCTCAGTGGTAGTGTCTTTTTTAACTAGATTGTTGCGAAATTTTGGTTTAGAAGATGTCAAGCTAGTTTCGATCAATTAAATTGACTACTTATAGAAGATCCTACGTTAGTAGAAACCACCTCCAATAAAGAATCTGTTATGCTTAGTGATTCATTTGCGACTTGATTAGGATGTGTTTTGATGTAAGAGGAAAAAATGGTTGCATACACTTCTAGATAGCTAAAATCGCATGAATAGAATTACCCCACACATGATTTTGAATTGGTCGTCATGGTGTTCGCTCTAAAAATCTGGCGACATTACTTATATGGTGAAAGATGTAGGATATTGTTAGACCATAAAAGCCTAAAGTATCTGCTTACTCAGAAAAAATTAAATAAAAGACAATGATGGTGGTTTGAGCTTTTTAAAGACTATGACTGCATTGTGCATTACCATCCAAGTAAGGCTAATATAGTAGTCAAAGCTCTAAGGAGAAAGAAAATTGTAGCTTTAACATTGCAACAAAGTAGTTGGAGCATAGCTTCTAATAGAGCATTGATAGCCCTGTTAAAAGCTAAACCCCTTCTAAGATAAGAGATTTTCGATGCTCAGAAATATGATGAAAGGATGTAGCGATTAGTACTGTAGGTACAAGAAGGTACACACTTTTATTTTTCAGTAAAGGATGATGAAAGTCTATACTTCAAAGGCCAGTTATATGTTCTAAGTGATAGTGATTTGAAGGGGAGGTTGTTGTCGAAAGGCCACAATTTAGTTTTTGCTATGCATCCAAGTGGAAACAAAATGTATAAGGATTTAAAGCAATATTATTGGTAGTTGGGTATGAAGTGTGATGTGGTGGCCTATATATCGAAATGCTTA
Source organism: Excoecaria agallocha (assembly GCA_037975025.1). Taxonomy (NCBI): domain Eukaryota; kingdom Viridiplantae; phylum Streptophyta; class Magnoliopsida; order Malpighiales; family Euphorbiaceae; genus Excoecaria; species Excoecaria agallocha. The sequence continues at coordinate 69,827 of JBBPFJ010000454.1, forward strand.
ATGTGTTAATAGGCCAAAGCATAACAGCAAGTTCTATCTAGCCTATTGAATCTTATCTTAATCCCATAGTGGAAGTGGGATAATATCACCATGGTTTTAGTAATAAGACTTCCTCTGACTCCAAAGAAGCACGATGTAGTTTGGATAGTTATGGATAGGCTTACTAAGTCAGCCCATTTTCTACCAATCAGGCTTGATTATCCGATGGAACGGTTAGCAGAATTGTACATGAAGGAGATTGTGAGATTAAATGGAGTGCCACTCTCCATCACTTTTTATCATGATCCCCAATTTACCTCAAGGTTTTAGAAGAGTTTGCAAGTAGCATTAGGTACTCAACTTAACTTTAGTACTATTTTCACCCTCAAACAGATGGCCAATCTAAAAGAGTAATCCAAATTTTAGAAGACATGCTTTAAAGTTGTGTACTGGAATTTCCTAGTATTTGGGATAAATATCTACCATTGATAGAGTTTGCCTATAATAATGGACATCAAACTAGTACAGATATATTACCTTACGAGGCATTATATGGGAGCAAATGTTGGACACCTTTATATTGGATTGAACTTGGGGAAAGTAAAATGATTGGACAAAAAATTATAAGGGATACTGAAGAGAAAGTGTTATTCATCAGAATCTTAAGGCTACTCAGGTAGACAGAGGTCATATGTAAATTTAAAAAGAAGAGATATTAAATTTCAAGTGGGAGATAAGGTCTTCTTAAAAGCGTCACCTTGGAAAAAGGTTTTACGCTTTAGGAAAAAGGGAAAGCTTAGTTTGAGGTATATAGGACCCTATGAAGTGCTGAAAGGAGTTGGACCTGTAACCCATAAGTTAGCTTTTCCAATAGAACTATCCAAATTACATGATGCATTTCACATCTCCATATTGAGAAAATATTGATCAAATGAATCTCATAAAATTCCAGCCCAAGATATTTAGGTACAATCGAAATTCTCTTATAAAGATGAATTGAAAACTATTTTAGCTAGAGAAGTGAAGCAACTTCAAAATAAGCGAATTACATTTGTAAAAGTACTTTGGCAGCATCATGGAATTGAAGAAGCCAATTGGGAACTTGAAGCTACTATAAGATCTTAGTACCCACAGCTATTTACCTCAGGTACATATTTAGGGGATGAAATTCTTTTAAGGGGGAGAGAAATGTAAGGCTGCAATTAATGCCCTGGTAGGATTGGGAATGTTAGTGGTATTTATGAGTTTTTTCAAGAATTTAGTGTATTGTAAAAATTATTGAATTGAGTATCCATATATAGGGGGGACTTGAATTGAAATAAAATTTAGCCATAAATTGTTTATGGAAATTAAAATGTTAATTAGTGATTAAAGTGATATTATACAAACGATTGTTAAAGCCACCAATAGGAGAATGACATTTTGGCTTCTAGAACAACTAATGTTGTTAAGGTAGAATTTGCTCCTTTGAGTGGAGGTCGACCATCAAAAGTGAGAAGCTTTACCATTTTAATTGCAGTTATAGATACCATGATCCGAGACAGCCTATATTAGGGTTACCTGATGATGAGAAAATAGTGTATTACTGATAGCAGGTTCGGATTTTAAAGCTCTAATTATGAATTTCTCCCATTTTTCTCAAAGATTTTTATGATTTTCTATGTGTTTTTAAATATTTTAACAAAAGTGCATGAAAAACCTGATTTTAACCTTCAGAGATGACAGACGATCATCTGTTACATGAAGGAAGATTATCCCTGGCCTTCTCTATCCTGTCCAAGTCAGATTTGGGGTATTTTGGATAATCCTAGGATTTTGAATTGAGGGACGACACCTCTCACTGAGGGGCACCTGTCTATGGCTTATTTTCTAGAATTCCTATGCTTTTGGAATTCCAAAAAGAGGATAAATGTTTAAAAGGGATTTATCTAGAGTTAGTGGGGATTTTTCTCTAGATTTAAGAAGTTGGATTTAGAATCCAACTCTAACCATAACCTAAGTACAAAACCTAAAATTCTAGGGTTTTCTTGGGGGAATCCCTTTTTTAATAGAGAGCAAACCTTAAGGTAGAAGAAAAACTAATTCCTTTCTCTATCTCTAAAATTTAATTACTCTAACAAGCTTTTGTTACACAATGAAACTTATTAGATTTTTCAAAAAAATAAGTGGCATAAATCGAAGTGAAAATCTGGACTACAAGAATTTCAAAGTTAGAATATCTCCTGAGGGTAATATTCTAGGCTCCTTTATACTTTTTTTTTATCAAATTTCCATGCATGATTAAATGAATATTTGTTACAAATAAGTATGTTTAAATGTTGTATTTGAGTGATATGCATGTCTAAATTATAGTGTGATGTAAATTTAGATCAAAGAAAATGTAAAGACATTATTAGAATTAAGATTCCTCCTGTGTTATAATTTCAAGCTTTTTCTCTATTTTTGTAATTCTATGTTTTTATTAAATTTCATGCATAATTTGGAGTTATAGGACTATTTTAGCATGATTTAGAGCCTGATAATCACATGTTTAGGGTTAAAATACATTTTGTGTGATTTTTGCATGTTTTGGCTCTAAGGTTCTGCATGCCATTCTATCCAGTGAGTAATGGATGGGAAGATAGCTTGATGGAGCAATAGATGGGACATCACGAACCTTTTTCTCATCCCGTCCCTTACCTAGCTGTGGGCATCCCTCACCTTTTTAAGGGCATTCATGGCTATTTTTTAGCTTATTTTTGTAATATTTTATTTGTATTTTATGGTGTTTATGTTATTTATTTGATTCCCAAAGTATTTATGCATTATTTTATGTGATTAAGCTCTGTACTCAATTTCATTATGTATTGTATAATTAGATTTATGATTTTCTTTACTAAATTGTATTTTTGTGATACTAACTCATTTGCCACTTTTGTGTTTTTTGTTAAGTATATAAATCTTTTCCCTTTTGAAGGATTATAGGGGGTTTTTTTTTAAATTGGGAATCGTGCTTCCAATTAGATGACCACCTTTAATCCATCCGGTTACCTTGCTTGACTATTCTTTTATCATTTATTTATTTATTTATTATCTTTGTTTTATTTAGCTATTATTTATTTTGTGTTCATTTATTTGTTCAATATTTTTTAGATGTATTTTTTCTTTCAGGGATGTAATAGTTAGTAAAAAAGGGCTTTTGTGCAATTTTAAAGGAAAAGGCACTTAAAATGTTTTCTATTAATCAATTTGGAATTTTCATCCAAAGCCAAACAAAGGAATAAAATAAAGTTTTTTGTAAAATATACATAAGGGAACCAATGTTCCCAGTCCAAATAAATACTTTGATTTATGTATGTATGTTACTTTACTCTTATTGCTAGACAATTTGCTTCTGTAACAAGTTTAAGTAGTTGATTCATTTATTACTTATTTATTGCTTTTTTTGATTGATTAGGATGTTTATTTAATTCTTATGCTTTTTCATTGTGTGAGAGATAAGAGGGGATTAAGTATAAAATTTAATTATAAAATAACACGTAACCAAGATGCTTAATAAGAGTGATGTCCTAAACACCAATCTCTATTAGGACATTAAAAGGTCAAGATTCATTTCCTGATGTTCTATTGGATGGCGACTCCAAGATTCCTACCTCTTTTAGGCCTATTAGTATATGCCATCACAGGTTGACTACTAACAATAATTTGGGCTTGATCCCTTTTTATTACGAAGTAGCCAATTTATGATTTAAAGTGATTCTACTCTGATCATGAGCCATAAAAGCGAGCCTCCAATAGTGAACCCAAAAACAAGAGATGGCTCTGGCATATGTCACAATGGCAACTCCACTGGGGAGACTAAATAGATCTTGCTCCGAAAAGCATCTTATTAAATTTCTTTTTAATTAGGTTTTATTAATTAATCATGTCTCCTTTCTAAAATGCATTTCTTATATTCATCTTAGAGCCTTAAAATTAAGTTAAGCATCCTTTTTTAGCCCCAGTGCTCTCCTAAAGCATGCCCTGCATTCACTCAATATAGGATGATGTCAATGTGACCTAAAAGCCCAAGTCTAGTACCAAATGGTATATAAAATATTGATCCATCAATCATTATGCTCGTGATAAGCTAGACCTATTGGCAAGGACCATGCTTGGGTAGCCCTAAAGTTTCATCATCCTTTACTCAAGCCCATGTAATGACAATAGCAACTTCCTTTATGTTGTATAACCATAATCACTTTTGCTTGCTATATGGACCTTTATATGTTGACCAAACTCAAAACAATTAGGATGGTACAAATCAAAGGCTGCCATGCCCTAATAGGCCAACCTAATCTGTATAAGTTAGTCAAAATACATGATGGTCAAAACCCATATGTGTACACTTTCAATTATTGAGGTTATGCTACCGATTTCTTACCGTACATATTAATTGGGTACTTTGTTTACCTATAGGCTAAGTCCATCTAGGAAAGAGATCGCACAAGCTCATATGTGAGAGTCATAAGATTGGAAGGCTATTGTTATACTTATGTGTAGTTGTGATTGACGTCTAACAAAATCATACATTGTATACATGCATCATGTATATACCAGGCTCATGCATCAGTCACTATACATCACTCCTAACATCTGATTCTTACAGCCATCATAAACTTATTGAGGTGGTCCAGAGGGTTAGATGATTTCCTAGTTTGACGATCTATATCTAGGCTAGTGAGATCAATTTTAGGTTCGAATTTAAGTTTAGAGGCCAGTTCTGATTTGGATTCAAGTCAGTGGTCAGAAAGCAGTTAAGAAATAAGATAAAAAATGGGAGATGATAAGTTAAATGAGACCGAAGGGGTGAATGAAACTGGGAGAGTAATTGATGACACAACAGTAAGGTTTCCATTCTTAAGTAGAAGGTCAAATGTTACCCCTGTTAGGCCTTCAATAGTGCGGGATGATTTAGATTAGAGATTAGATAGGAGGTTTTAGGATTTTAAAGAAAGGCTTATGGTTATAATTGGTAAGATGGTGGCTTTTGTAGCACCAAATATTGGAACTCATCGTGCAGCAACCACTCGTAAAATAGTAGAGCCAATGCATGTTGGGAATGCTACTGTGCTTTGAGAGCCACCTAGTAGATAAAGGAGGCATGATCCTGAAGATGATTTCATAGAAGAAGAAGATGAAGAATATATCCCTCCTATGATGAATGTAAGGAATAGGGGTCTTGTACTGAGGATCCAACCTTCAAGAAAATGAAGGAAAAAATTGAGGCTATGTCTAGGCTATTATCTGCTAGTAGGGAAATGAACCCTGAGGATATGGATTTGGATGGAGATGAACCATTACCCCAAAGATTCAAGATGTCTAATTTGCCAAGGTTTGATGGAACTTCAAATCCTTTGAAGCATGTCAAATAGTACATGCTGATTTTGAAGGGAACCACTTTGACCAAGTACTGAAGGTGGAGTTCTTTTTGTTTGAGGTTAACAGGGCCTGCAATTGATTGGTACCTTGGGTTCGATAGGCATACTAAAGAGCATTAGGATCTATTAATTGAGGTTTTCCTTAAGCAATATGACCACAATACCAAGATGGAGGTCACCCTAAAGAACAATGAGTTACTTTAGTAGAAACATGATGAATCCTTTCATGAGTGCCTCACTAGGTGGAGGAATAGGGTGATAGAGATGAAAAGGAAGCTTGACACAGGTGATCAGATTAGGTTATTCATTAAGAATGCAAGCCCGTACCTAAGGGATGGTTTGAAAATGAAGAGCATAAAGGACTATGAGTCATTAAAGGATATAGCCATAAAAGCTAAGGGAGAGTACCTAGCCAGGAGGGCAAACAATGCAAATGCCAGAAGGAACTTCAACATTAATAAGACAATTAAGAATTGTAGTGGGTCAAGTAGAACTCGTAAAACTACAAAAGTGTTCGCTATAAAGGCTAGTCAGAGGCACTATTCCTGCCTAGGTAAGTCACTATCTTGGGTATTGGATAGATTGAGCAAAGAAAGGAAGCTTCAACCATTGCTCTTAAGGCTTGCAAAGAGCCAAAGGTTCCCCCATCATAGGAAGGATCAATACTGTGCATACCATCAGCATACTGGGCACCTAACCGATTATTGTCACTCCCTGAGAAATAAAATTCAGGATCTGATAGATAGCAAATAGATTTTAGACCCTAAGGAAAAGGATAAGAGAATAAGGGAGGTTACATTGTTGTACCACCTCCAGTGTTCATAACTGGGTATAGCCTACCTGAATGGTATGTCATAAGGAACCTGTAGGGGAATGCGTATGTGGCCATTACTCGTTCCACCACTAAAGCAATAAAGCCAAGTGAAGGAAATCGGCCAGTTTACATGATTGATTGTTGGGATACCCCCACAGAGAGTGAGGATGAAGGGGCTTTGGTGCCCATGGATATCTAGAGTTCAGCCAGTGAAAGTGAAGAGAAGGTAAGAGTAGAGAAGAAGGTAGAAGAGTGGCTCCAGAGATTGAAAGGTTACCATCTCCTGCTGTAGTGCTAATAGAAAAGGAAGTTAAGGAACATTGGATAATTAAGAAATTGAAGAAAAAAAATGCACAGATTTTTATCTGGGACTTGCTATATAACACCTTACTTTCATTTATGATTTCCGTACACTGTATATTATCATGAATGATGTCATATGGTTACTATTCATTAGGTATAAATATTGGTAGCATAACGGCTTGTAAACTATGCTACCCAAACCTGTAAATTGGCAAATTAACACTCCCAAAATCGCAAACTCCACCTCCAATACTCCAATAACATACATAGAACTTTTAAAATCAAACATCAATCCTTACCATAACACAATCACAAGATTTCATGCACACAAGCTCTAATACACATACCTATAAATAGATTCACTATTAATTTGCATCCACTACATAATATAATACATTATTAGCCATATATCCAACCATAATATATGAGTTATCTAAGCTTCATATCCACAACTGCGACACGTTTACATGCCATTCCATCTTGCCTCCTTCGAGTCATTAGTTACTTGTCCCTGCATGTAGTCAACAAACCACGTGCTAAACAATGTTGCCTAGCGGTAGATACAACTACGCAAAATTTCATTTAATAAAATTATTTTTTTATTTTTATTTTTAAATTACCATTAATCCATGTTGACCTTATTATTATTTTCTTACATTTTCACCCTTTTTACCATTTTACCTTTCTTAAATATAATTTCGATATTAATTTACACTTATGCCCCTACCTTATTATTTAATTACATGACAATCCTTATCTAATACTTAATTTATTCATTTATTTTACTTTATTTGATTTTATTCTGATCTTATTTTTAATTTATAAACTTAATCTTGCCAAGCATACTGATGATATAATTTTCAGCGTTAATATTGATATAATTCTCTTCCTTGTTTAATTGAATAGAGCTTTATCTTTCTAATTCCTTAATCACTCTTAAATGTTTTTAAGCTTTTCTATGTTTACTTATCTACTTATTTTATCTAAAAAAATTCTTATTTAATACCTACATCCTTTGGCAAAATCTCACTTAAATCCTTAACTTTTATCAAAGTAATATTTAAGTTTTATCTTTCCTTAATATGAGATCTAGGTCCCGTATTTTGTTGAGTTAACATTTAAGTCCTTTCTTTAACTAAATTGACATTTATGTCGTCCCTTTCTCTTTTAATTACTATTTTACCCTTCATTTCTCATTTTTAAACATTTTTCACTCTAAAATTTCATTTCCTTTTGTTTTAATCATTAAATTCACTTCCTTTGCCAAAATTTTAGTTTTATCCCTATTTTCTCAAAATTTTCACTAAATTTTGATTATGCCCTTTATTTACTTAATTCGTTCAAAATTTCCCTTTTTACCCTTCCTAACTACAAGTTTATTTTCTTCTAACCATTTGACCTTTATTTACCCACTTTATATATTTTGTTTCATTTTTATTCCTCAATTTATGTTTTTATTTTCAACATTACTTTATGTAGTGATAAATTACCGTTTTACCCTTTTATGTTACTTTTTGCTAAATTAAATTAATTTGATCATCTCACCATCATAATTTTTCTATTTAATCATTTTAATACTTACTTTTCTTATTAATTTCTACATGATTCTTACTTAAATGTAAAATTTAGAATTTAGTCCCTAAATTATTTATTCACTCATTCTTGACTTGGTTTGACATTAATTTTGACTTTTTTGTTTGCTTTGACTTCTATTCCTTTTCAAGTGTAAATTTTTCATTTTGGGCCTTATGCTTCTTCATGAAATGGTAAATTACATTTTGTTCCCTAAAATTTTTGTTATTTACGATTTAGGCCATTTCACCTATTTGACCATTTTAACCCTTTTAATTACCTTGTTGATACCAAAATTACAGTTTATCTCCTGATTTTATCATGTAATTACATTTTTCCCTTTTTGAGTCTTTTAATTATATTTTTCCCTTTATTTTTTATTTATTCACATTTACGATCTTTTTTATGCCTAATTTATTTTTGGTCCCTATTTTCTTACATAATGATAATTTTGCCCTTACTAAACAATTAACTACATTTATCACATTATTTCTTATTTAATTAACTTTATGGCATCTTTCATGTATGATTTACCATTTTATCCTCATTTTCTCATATATTTATAGTTTCATTTTAAATCTCATTTTTCACATTATTTTTTATTCAATCAACTTTATGACATTCTTTAAGCATGATTTATCATTTAGTTTTTATTTTTATGTGTATTTACTATTTTACCCATAGTGATGACCAATAAAAATTCTTGAACCTGATATGCGAGGATGAGAACTGTATGAATGTATGAATATCATGTATGACTGTGCATAGGTGACTACTTGAGTGTAGCCATTCCTCAGTACTGTATGTGAGGTGAACATTTGAGGGTAGCCAACCCGCAATGAAATTTTGATCTCATGGTGCTATCGTGGTATGTGAATCCCTATGGCTAACCATTATAAGCTATGATCCTGGATTACCCACTGTGCACTAAAGGTAACTAATTATCTTACATTATGTTATATTTTTATGCCAAACTTTATGTTATTTCTATTATGTATCATATCATACTTTTTCATTCTTCATGCATATGTCAACAATTCATGTAAAGCTATAATGTACATAATAAATAACATTCAAACATGATAAAAAAAAATGGCATTTTCACAAGGGGTACCATTCGGCCTCAAAAAATTCTAACGTGACATGTGTTTATTTCTTCCTTTTCACGCTATATATGTTTTTAAACTCACTTTATGTGATTATATGCTATCATAGATCCATGGTACTTTATTATTTCTTAGTTACACATATGTACATCATTATGTTCACATAATGACTATTATGTCAACATGTTATTTCTAGCTCAAACTAATCATGTCATGCTTACTTAATTTAGTACTATGTATTTTATGCTTAATATACCAAATATTATCAAATTATCATATTGTTCCATATGTGTTACAATTCGACCAAGACATATTCTTATACTTTCATCATGGTTTTTCATCTATTATCATGCTTTACATGCTTTGATGACTATTTTAGACCTTTATGTATTAATATACATTTAAATTTTATCATTACTATTTTATTTTATTTTTGTGAACATCATTATGTTTAAATGATGAACATGGTGTTCATATGTTATTCTAAGCTCAAATTATTCATGATATCTTTATTCATCTTTGCATTACACATTTTATTCTTAAAATGCATTTAGACATCAAGTTAACGTATTATATTATATGGTACCTAATCCAGCCAAGGTACACATCATATTACTATGTTATCGTAAATTATTTACATTTTCAATTAAATTCTTATAGTTACATAATGTGATTTACATACCAAAATTTAAAAATTAAATGAAATAAAGTGTAGTTTTCTATCCACTAACCTTAGAGTAGTTTGAAATCCCTTATTCTTCTTTTTTATTTCCTTTATCTTCCTTGCTTTTCTCTTTTCCCTTGATTTCCTATTTTGGCTGAAATTATAGAGGAGAAATTAGTGAGCTTATGTTCTGAATTTAAACATCTAATTACTACTAAATAATCCTAATAAGGATGCTCTACAAGCTTATAACAAAATCCCCAATTAGTTCTACTAAAAACTCAAGAATTTACCTTTTTAGGGTTACTTTCTCTCACTAAAGATCCTCCACTTCCAAGCTTTCTTGAGCTTTAAGCTAATTTACATCTTAAAGAGGATGCTTTCTACTATGTGTGGGTGAAATTTAGGCTAAAGATATGATGGAAGGTGAGAGAAATGAAGAAAAAAAATGATGGAGAGAGCTTTGTTATGGTAAATTTAGTTGTCAAAAGAGAAATGGAGGAAATTAATAGAATTTTAGATAGAAATGTAGAGGATTCTAGATCCCTCTAGGCTACCCTTAAGTACACCTAACCAATGGCCAAGATTCATCAATTTACTATTTAATCCAATGGCTTATTTTATATCCACATGTCATGATTTCATTAGTTCGTACACCTCTTTTTGTTATGATGATGCATGTATTGATCATGGTTCATTTAATTTAATAATAATGCCCTTGAATGAATTAAATATGGCATTTAAGCTCACTAACTAATTTGACCTTTGTTTTTCTCTATTTTTTTTGAAATCAATGTTTTATTTGTCATAATACTCTAAATTTTTTTTCCATGTGCAATAACATATGCAAAAGCTTGTGTATAAAAGTTTAAGTCATTCTGACGTCATTTCAATATACTTCTAGCTCCAAAAGCAAAATTAATCAGTTCGAAACCTGAAATTCTGAAACTATTGTAAAATAATTATTTTTTACTTCCAATAGCTCCTTTATACTATTTCTAATGAGTTTATGTGATTGAAATAATATTTGGAGGTCTTTAGAATATTTTAAGGTCCAGTCAAAATTTTGATCAACTCTTTCTACGGTACTGAGCAAAATCTTCACTGTTTGTTTTGAAGGCCTATTTAAGCTCAGTTTCTTCCCAAATAGCACCATTATACTCCATTTAACTCATATTATCTCACTTAATGGTTAACTACAACTTCCTAATATGTCATCCATCCTCAGATTTCTCTAGCTTGAGCACTTTTAACACTTATGCACTTTTAAATTTTCCTGCACTATTCTATTGTAATTACTTTAAAAACTATCTTAAGGTTACTATTCATACTCTATAATGTACCATCCATGTTAGATGAAAATTTTAGGATGCTACATTTCTCCCCTATAATAAAATTTTCATCCTCAAAATTTACCTAAATAGGAAAGCCGTAAATATCGCTACTTCATGAATTTCTCAAATTTTCAGATTGCCTCTTTCATCTATGACTGGTCCAAAGTACTTTAATGAGTGCTATTTGTTTGTTCCTCAATTGTTTAACTTTTTTCTAGAATTCTTAATGGTTTTTAGTTGTATTATAGATCTAGTCAAAACTGAACTTCCTTTGATTTCTTTGATAAATTTTGATTTGACCAACTTACTTTCATTAAATTTTGTCCACTATGCTTCCGCTGTGCCACTCTGATGAGTGATAGACTAGACACAAGTTCATAGTGATATGATCCCACTTTCATTCAGATATGGTAAAAGGGATATAATAGCTCTAAATGAACCTAATGTCCAGTTTCTACTTGCCAAATCTTAATACATTTCATTACTATTTAGATGCATGATATAGCTATTATTGTAAGCTTCTATCAAAACATCTTTCTTTAACTCTACATTGTCTGGTATACATATTCTCCCTTTATATTATAGGTATTCATTTCTACCAAAGGAGAACTCATTGTCTTTTCTTGATTATATTCAAAAAATGATGAAAATTAAGTGTTCTTTTTATCTCTGTGTGACCTTTACTTGCTGTAACTAACTTGATCAAAACTACATCTTGAATTGTGGTTAACCTAACATTCATAGCCTCTTAAGTTACTAAATTCTCAACCTTTAACTTTTTCAACAATGCTATAATGGATTTTCTAGATGGCTGAGATGGCGGTTAATGCTATGATAATGGAGGAGCTGGGGCCTGTAATCAGTAATATGACAAATCCATCACTATCTATACAAAGTCTAGGATGTATAACTATATGGCTATATAAGTGGTTACTGTATGGATATATTGTATGATGTATGGCTGTATAAGTGATGAAATGTATGTACAACTGACTCTAGGTTGGTAAGACTAAATAGTAGAAGTCATTGCACTAATTGCTGGACTGGTAGGGGCCCTACTCTCGACATCACTCACCATCTCAATCACTCGCCGAAACCAAAAGTTACAACTATGACTTAAAGTACCTAAAAGGGACAAGTAAATTCCAATATTGAGTCCACTTATTCCTTTAGGGCATGTACATGTATCGACTTAAACAGTCATCCATACAAATATGCTTACTTTGATCTTAGGATCGCCTAAACCATTCTCTGATACCACTAAATGTAACATCCTACTTTCATTTATGATTTCCATGCACCACATATTATCAATAACGATGTCACATGGTTACTATTCATTAGGTATAAAGATTAGCAGTATAATGGCTTATAAACCTGTTATCAAACCCGCAAATTGGTATATTAACATTCCCAAATAGGCAAATTTCACCTCCAATATTCCAATAACATATATAACGCTTCTAAAATCAAACATCAATCCTCACCACAGCACAATCACAGGATTTAATGCGCACATGCTCTAATACACGCCGATAATAGATTCACTATTAACTTGCATCCACAACATAACACAATACATTATTAGCCACATATCCAACCCTAATATATGAGTTATATAAGCTTCATATCCACAACCGCGACACATGTACATGCCATTCCATCTTGCCTCCTTCAAGCCCTTAGTTACTTGTCATTGCGCACAATGAACAAACTACGTGCAAAGCAACCTTGTCCCCTAGTAGTTGATACTACTGCAAAAAATTTCAATTAATAATTTTTGTTATTTTAAAATTACCTTTAATCCTTGTTAACCTTATTACTATTTTCTTAAGTTTTCACCCTTTTTACCATTTTACCATTCTTAAATATAATTTGGGTATTAATTTACACTTATGCCCCTGCCTTCTTATTTAGTTACATGAAAGTCCTTATCTAATACTTAATTTATTCATTTATTTTATTTTATTTGATTGTATTCTGATCTCATTTTTTAATTTATAAACTAATCTTGCTAAGCATACATATGATATAATTTTCAGCCTCAATATTGATATACTTCTCTCTCTTATTTAATTGAATAGAGCTGTTTCCTTATATGCATTTTTTATCTATAAAATTCTTATTTAATACCTCCATCTTTTGGAAAAATATCACTTAAATCCTTAACTTTTATCAAAGTAATATTTAAGTCTTATATTTCCTCAATATAAGATCTAGGTCCGTATTTTATTGAGTTGACATTTAAGTCCCTTCTTTAACTAAATTGACATTTATGTTGTCCCTTTCTCCTTTAATTACTATGTTACCCTTCATTTCTCCTTATTAGACATTTTTCACTATAAAATTTCATTTCTTTCCATTTTTTTCCTTAAATTCACTTCCTTTGCCAAAATTTTAGTTTTGTTCCTATTTTATTTAACTTTTTCACTAAGTTATGATTCTGCCAAAAGATTGATTTGCTTACTCGGGTGAGTGGTTTTAGCACTCTTTCGAGTACTTCTCTTCTTTTCTTCATGAGACTCTTGCTTTAAAATCACACAATTGCCCCAAATCTCTTTCTTTCTTCAATTAACTTTTTCTTTTCTTCAATTTATCCCCTAAAAATGCCAAAACTTGCAATTAAGCTCACAAAGACATAAATTAAGGAATTAAACATGAAAGCAACCAAATTAAAATGAAATTAATCAAATTAAACACTTAAAAACATACTAAAAATGTAGAATAATTCACAATTATCAATAATAATCAATCAAGAGAATCCAAGAGAGCTGATTGATGATAGGAGTTATGATTCTTTTAAAGTTGCAAATTGAGATTAAATGATGTGTTATTAGGGTAATATCAAATATTGATCATGTGTACTAAAATCATAAAGAAATATCATGCATATATTCATAACATCATTAATGCAACTAAAAGTAGCATTCATTTCACATGTTCAAGTTTAAAAAGTTCAATGGATATAAAAATTATAATCTATAACAATATATGATCTAATCTATCTATATCACCTCTCTCTCTCTCCATCCAATTTCTTAAGATGAGAAATTATGTTATTAACTGTTGGACTGGTGACCCATTGCTTGTATGAGTTAGAGGTGGTGAAGTCGTAAACACCAATCTTTGGAGTGGAGGTCCTCATAGAAAGTTAGGCACATATCCTCCAATAATACTATGTTAGGAAATAAGTAGTGAGAATGCCACCTTGAAAGCCCAATGAACACCTGATAATGTCCTGTTGATGCCCAACTTGACAAGCACAATGGGCTGCGATATAGAAGGTGGCCCAATGCAGTCCACATAGAGGGACACATCCAAATACTCCATTTTGAACTACAAAAGTAATAGGCAGTTATATGCATCTAAACATAATGTCATCATCTGTCAAATGGCCTAACAAGTTGACTCCCTCATGGATCATCAAAAAATCATGTTGTAAATGCTTAAGTGTGACACATCTCATTGGATAAACACTCGTGGCTCTAACTCAAAAAGAAGGCTCTGATAGCAGCTTCAGCTTCTCGAGCTATACTAGAAAAAAGCCACTAGAATTAGTTAGATTCATTTCAAGAAAAAATAAGGCAAAGGAAATATGTGAAAATTCAAAAGGACACGATTTCCAATAAAAAAACTAGTATAAAAACCTATAAGGGGCATACTAGCTTCAAAGTAAGGACATACCTTAAGAAGCATGGTACTACCTATGAAGTGAAAACAAGAGTCATGATGAACAGTATCTAAGCCGATGATATTCACTACTAGAACTAAAGGAAATGGGTTGTGCCCCTGGAACATGACGTCCATAATGCTGAATAATGCATAATCTCTAATTATTGGATCATCAGTGCACCTTAACAAACGTTAGGCAAAGTAGCAAAGCAATATCAAACTAAAATGAAAGGTGGACACATCATTAAAGTCAACTAATACGTCAATCAAAAGCTCTAGTAAGAATGTCCTCTCATAAGGTATTAAGCCTATGGCCTTAGAAGGAAGGATACCCAAAGCACAGGCCACCTCTTTAGGATAGCTAGAAGAAAAAAAAAGGCATACATGGTCAAGTACCAAGCTCAAACCTAGCATTGACTATTGTAGCAAATTCCTCTGGTAAAGGGCATAATTTCTTATGTGTGAACCTAAACACATGAAGCCTAGGGTCCTAATATCGACAGCAATATATAATAAATTCTAATTTAGAGACATTTTCCTTAGAAATCTTGAACTGGAGTACAGAGCCAAAAGAAGGTCCTCTTAAGTTTTTGAGTCATCCAACAGTTGGTGTAATTTTGTGAGTCTGAAAGTTATGGTAGTAGGCATTTTCAAATGGTCTAAGTGAAAAAATGATAGAGGAAGAAAAATAATTGAAAGGAAAAATAACCAAAAATAAAATAAAAGAAAGAGAAAAGGAAAGTAAAGGAAAGAGAGAAATGCCTGGAAGAATCTTCCTCGGAAAGAGAGAAGTCAAAGGCATAAAAATCAAGAAAATTTGGGCACTATTTATAGAAAGTGATGACAGACACCTGTCCCTCAAGGAGCAAGCCACGGCTAGCCTATCTATAACCTCTAAAAGACCAAAATGCATTCTTTTTTACATATCTCATGCTTTACACGTATATACTATTGCATTTTCTTTTATTTTCATTTTTGTAGAGGATCCAAAAACCCTATGATCAAAACATATGGCTTCAAAAAATTTTGGATACAAAAAATCAAAAAATTCAAAAAGCATAATAAATTTCAAGGAGTATTTTCAATTTCCAATAAATAAAATAATGCATGTAAATAAAATAGTTGGGTATGTAAATAATAATAATAATAATAATAATAATAATATAATAATTAAGTAAATAAATAACACATATAATGGTTTGATAAGTATGTAAATAGTAGTAAATAAAGGGGTTTTTTGTAAATAATGTAAGTAAAAATTGGAAATAAGTAATTAAAAATTGAAAAAAGAAAAGAAAAAAGGGCAAATTTGTCTAAAGCTGAGAGGGATGGTATGTTCCTGACACCCTTCTATCGTTAGTGAAGGATGGGCTTCCCGTCCCTCGCTCAAAATTTTGAATAAAAAGGCCTTTCTTCTTCCTTTTTGGTAACCGCTAACTTTTTCCATTCAAAGCCCTTTCCCCTCTATTTTTTCAAGATTTCTCCTCCATTTCTCATCCACTTTTTAGTTGTTTGCATGGAAAGTCATCGAGAAGTGATGTGTACTTAGGGAGTGATCAATTTCTATCTTGTTTTGCATTGTCTTTCATCTTTTACTCATTTTCTAAGTAAGTACTCTTTATACTTCTCTTGTATTTATTTACTTAGTTCGCTAGTTTAAATTATTTTTAGACCTTTTATGCATGTTTTCAGGCTTTAGCAGTAGATTAATTTATACAAATATGCTTAAAAATGAACAATACCTTTAGGAATGCTAACTTAAGTTATGAAACCTTTATGCATGGCACTATAGTTGGAAAAAAACCTTGTGCATAAGTATGTAAATTTGTGAAAAACCTTTTATTTGAGCACATAACTTATAAATCTTTTTTAGCAAATGATATATTTTATGCCTTTAAATGCATACTGTATTGGGAATTATAATTGCACAAAAATAATCCAATTAAATTTAATTTTCTCTATTAATAGTATAGTATGTGTTGCTTGGCAGCCATGATGGCCTATGTGTTGTTTAAATTATCTTTTTATGCAGGAGGTAGCCACATTCCTAGCCAAAATTCTACCAAAATTTTGTTAAAAGTCTCGTAAAATGTGAAATAAGTATTATTTCTCATTTATCATGCATGTTTGCTAAAACACCCGATGATGGGTTTAAGATATTGTATAATGTGTTATGGTGCCTAATGCGTATTTCTATGCAGGTTGGCTATCTCCCTTTTAACTGAAATGCTACTAGAAGTTTTACAAATTTTACATATTGGTTTTCTTGCGACCCAAGTTAGCCATGAAAACTAACATGTAATCTTAGAATTAGTAGGATTCCTCATAGAATTACATGCGCATAGCTACCTCAATCTGTACATGAGTATATGACACCAGTGCAAGCTACCAAATATCGAGCATTACTGTAGGTATAGTATAGGTCGAGCTATTTCATGTCTAGATAATTTTTGCAGGATGTTAGGCTGATAGAGGAGGTTGATATACTCCTGGCAAGAGTAGGTTGGATAGAGTTCTTCACTCCATCTTATAGGACCTACCCTAACATCACATGAGAAGTCCTAGCCACATTGCAGTACAATGGGTACCAAAGATCGGATATAAAGAAGGGTGTAGTCCAGTTTAAGGCACTGGGCATCCAATAAAGCCTCACACAACATCAAGTTATTGAAGTTATGGGCCTTCCGATCGGGCCTGATATAGTCACACCTTTTAGGATCATGGATTGGATCAGATTAAGGGCAGTGACACTGTCGAGCGTAATATATTAGTCAGATATAATGAAGAGCATTATATTGGCCACCTAGATTTACAGGTACATTCAGAAGGTGTTATCTACCTCCTGCTTGGGATGCACAAGAAGTATAGGGTCGATTAACTTTACTGACATCACCAGCCTTTGGGGGATGCAGGATCAAAGGCATATGGATAATACACATGAGATCATCACTACATTGGTTAGAGTATCCATTCAATCTACCATATAGATATGTAT
Organism: Excoecaria agallocha; assembly: GCA_037975025.1. Classification (NCBI taxonomy): domain Eukaryota; kingdom Viridiplantae; phylum Streptophyta; class Magnoliopsida; order Malpighiales; family Euphorbiaceae; genus Excoecaria; species Excoecaria agallocha. The sequence goes on from JBBPFJ010000454.1 coordinate 87,665, forward strand.
AAAAGGTATCACCACTCGCCTGTTGATATCACCGAGGGCAGATAAGAGCAGGTTTGGCAACCCCATTCCTAAGGGCATTTATGTTGATTTATAGGTTGCAATCACCATGAAAATGGTAGAGGCTGTTGAGGAGCGTGATGGAGAGTACAGACTACTGACCATCTTCAAGACCAAACAGAGATGTGGCTTAGATCCTATAATGCCAAATGTACCCGTAGAGAGGGATGGGCAAGATTAACCACCACAGGAGGTACCAATAAATCCACAGGCACCTCTAGTACAACCACCACAGCTGAAGGATCAGGCAGAGTAGGCACATAAGCCATAGGAGTTGTAGGGGGTAGGGGTAGATGCGAACTATAAGTTTAACTTGTAGATAGATCTGAAGGACCTTATAGACAAGTCACCATAGCCACCAGCTCATCATTGTCTGTCTTTTAGGCATCAACAATGTTAAGAGGATGAAAATATTTCCCCTATGGAAATCTAGGAGCATCTGCATCTACAGCTCCTCTACCATTTGTCCTATTATCACTAGCACACTTAGAGGCATCTCCATCTACACCGCTAGTACATCCACCCTCAGCTTCACTATCTTATGATATTTTAAGTAGATTAGCAGCACTGAATGATGCTAGTAGATGTCATAATAAGAAGTTTCAAATGATACTCACAGTAGTGTTATCTCTACAGACATTACCAACGACTGTACAAACTCTACAAATAGAGGTACGGGGTATTAGGGTTAATTTAGTAGCTTCAGGACATATATTTAAGGAGAACATGCAGGTGGTTGATGACTCTATTACACAAATTAGGGAGGAGGGCTCCCATATCATGGCAGAGGTTTAACGAGGCAACAGATGAGCAGCTGAGGAGATATATTAGATATTTGAAGGGTGACAAGATACGTCATCTCGAGTGTCACTCTAGAGCTATTATTGATGTAGGATAGGGTTTACAGCAACTAGAAAAGGTGATAGTTTAGGTTTTGTAGCGTTTCATAGCCGTATAGCTAGGTTTCCAGTTTAGATTTAAGCCAAACGAGGAGCAGCCACCACTAGCACCACATGCCATGGCACTAAATGGACCTCCTAAACCCTCAGCATTCAGACCTCCTTTAGGGCCAACCTACCATCGAGGATCAAAACCTTTAAAGTGAATTATTATTTTTATATTCAAAGAGTTTTGAAATCTTATCTAAATATTTTGATGTATATAAAAATAGAATTTGTATTTAATTTACACATTTATCTTATTTTATGCTTTACTTTGTTTATGTTTATCATGCCTTAAAAATGAAAATGATGAATGAATGAAAATAATGCCATGAGATTAATAAGAAGACTTGTAATTAATATACCATGACAAGACAAAAATAATAATAATAAACATAAGAGAAATGAGAAAGAAATTTTAAAAAAAATCGATAAAGCCAAACTCCATAAATAGAGCACTAATATCGAATCCTTCTTATAGCAAGTACTTACTAGGGGCATATATTTACTCCTCTAACATAAAGGAATGTAGATACTCATCCTCACCACAAGAGGTTACCTGAATAGGTAAAGATAAAAAGAGATGCATAGCAAGGAACTATTGGACAAGAAGTGAAAGCCTGATGGCAATACAAAGTTTGGAAGAATGCAAAATAAGATCAACCATGTCAACAGCCTAGACAATGATGGTTCTCTTTACATTGGTGCCAATTTGTAGAATGGTAACATAGTCATTGGGAAATATGCCAGAATGGCTCCAAGCACCTCAGTGACTTTCTATAGATGCATATTTTCTAGAATGGCTCCAAACACCTTAGTAACTCTTCATAGATGTATATTTGCTAGAAAAGCTCCTAGCATCTCAATGACTCCTCATAGATGTATATTTGCCAAAAACCTCCCTAGTATAATATTGCTTTAAGAAGGGATAGTGCACTTACTAGGAGTATCAACAAACATAAAGAGCCCATCAAGTCATCTCTATTATGCATACCTCAAGCGCTAATCAAATGCATTCAAAAAACCTAATTTCGCATGCCCAAACACTAATCAGATCCTATCAAGTCATCTCGATTCTGCATATCCTAGGTGCTAATCAGATGCATTCAAATAACTTGATTCTGCATGCCTCAAGTGCAAATCAGTTCCTATCAAGTCATCTCGATTCTACATGCCCCGGGTGCTAATCATACAGATTTAAACAACCTAATTCTACATGTCCTAAGTGCTAATCAAATCCCATCAAGTCATCTTTATTATGCATGCCCAAAGTGCAAATCAGATGCATTCAAACAACTTGATTCTGCATGCCCCAGGCACCAATCAGATGCATTTAAACAACCTAATTCTATATGCCCCTAGCGCTAATCAAATCCCATTAAGTCATCATGATTTTACGTACCCCAGGCGCTAATCAGATACATTCACACAACCTTATTCTGCTTTAATTAACTCATCCCAATTCTACATACCTTAAATGCTAATTGAATAGACAATATAGGGTTAACACATTGATAAGTTGATGTTAACTACCCAAACTAGGGTTAACGCATCGATAAGATGATGATAACTATCCAACCAAGAGATTTATTGCCTCAAAAGGTGTAATGGCCTCAATGCCGGATTAGCCGTGAATAGTATTTTTCGATAGTGAATAGTGCTTCTCGAACCCAAAAAGACATCCAAAACTCAAAAATATTTTATTGGACAATCAGAAAGTATTGGTTATGGTGAGTCTGGTATTGAAATTTAAAGTGAAACTGAGGTCAAATGGACATCGAAAAGTCAAAAATACGAAAAAATGTAACGAGTCAATTTTTCTGGTAAGGAAGGTGACTTGATTTTGCAAAAATTGTTAAAAATAGTAAACGAATTTTGAATATTGTCAAATTTTGCAGGTCTACCTTAAATTTTGTATAGAATATTTTAATGATAAGAATTAAATTTTTTCGGTGATACCGACAGTTGGCAAATCGGATTAATAAATTTAAATCGGACCGATAACGAACTCTGATAGAGTCAAAAATTTGTGTCCCACCTATTTTTTATGTGATAAGAATTATGGAACTTTCAAAGACAAAAAAAATATTTACGATGGCAAGTGAAAATTATTTTGGATAATTTAATTATTCAAAAGTTTTATATATATATATATGTGCGTGTATGTGTGCACGCGCGTGTGCGCGCGTGTGTGTGTAAAAAAAAAGTGGGGGCCTTGAATTTTGGGATTCATTGATGGCCACCAATTTTGTATATAGAAAAGTAAAAGAAAATAAAAAAGTGATGAAATGAGTAAAGAAAGAAGAATAAAAAAAACAACAAAACAAATAGCAAATAAAGAAAGGAAACAGAGAAGGGAACGATAGGTCTAAGAAGAACAAAAATCGCCAGCGCTGGTGACCGTCCGACGTCACCTCTATCACCGATGGTTTTACGGCAACCGTTCTCCATCGTAACCGCCATCCATCGCAAATCGGTCGTAGCTCCAGGTAGATCGCGAGTTTCTCTCTCCGATCCATTTCTTTTTTCTTTTTCTTTTATGCATCTTTTTGGTCAACTCCAATGATATAAGGTGAGGTAAGGGGTACCGTTAGACTTCTTAGGGTGAGACGTTTCCTCCGGTGGCCGCCGTTCCTCCCCACTCGTCGGTAGTGGCTTAGATCCTGACGAATTGATAAAGGTATTGGAGTGCGTGACCACTGCCGGTAAGCTTGGAATGGCATGAACTTCATTTCGGCTTTGACCATGCATCTCTGGCGAGCACATTATCAAGAGAATCGAAGCGAAATCAACCTTTAAGGTAAGTGACTACGAAATCTTTTAATTTCCCTTAAAATTGTTGAATTTTTCTTCAAGTAAATTAAGAAAAATTATGAAATGCTTGTATTTTAAAATTGATTTGAGAATTATGAAATTGGACCCTTAATATGTATGTTAAATAGCTAGATAGAATTTAAATGAATTTGTAAAGATTAATCCTATGTTAGTGGAAATCTCTCCCTAAAGGAAATAATTTGTATATTATGAAATTGAATAGAATTAAGCTTTAATGTGATGAGAAATATGAAATAAAACATCTATAAATTTTTATGGAATTTTTAGAAGATATTTGAATATTTTTAGAATATTTATTGAACGACATAATTGATAAAAATAGTGAATTTTTGCTAATTATGTCTTAAAATGATAATAGGCATAAAATAAATTATCCATGAAATTTTAGATGAATCATAAAGCCTATTAAAGAATTTTTAAGATTGAATATTGGTGTATGTATAAAAGGTATATGATGAATTAATGTAAATTAATTCATGTAATAAGTGAAAAATGATAATGATAGTGAAATAATCCACATATAAATTTTTGCGAAATTTATATGAATTATGAGAATATCTACAATAATTATTAAATTATAGAACTAATGAGAATAATGAATTATTGTGAAATAATTCATAAAATGAGTGAAAATGATAAAAATGATTAAATAACATGCATATGAATTTTTTTGGGGAATTTATATGAATTATTTGAATATTTTTGAGATTAAATATTGAATATGTTTAATTAAAAATATTAAATTATTTCAGTAAACAATAAAAAAGATAATAATTTAAAGTCAACTAAATTACTCCCATATAAAAGAAATGGAAAAAGTTAATGGATGAATTTCCGAAAAATACAATAATGAATTATATTAATATAATTCATAATTGTTTCAAATTTGTAAAATAAATGATTGGCTAATTTATCAAAATAAATTAGTCCATAAAAGGTATTAAAAGAGTGAATTATTATAAAATAATTCACCAACCAAATAAAGGTTGGTATATTTGAACAATTAAATTTTTGGACTGAAAAAGTAAGAAAGATTGTTAAAAAAAGTCAATTATCAAATTATTAAGTAATAATTCATAAAGTGATAAAGAAAAAAAAAGATATGGTGAATTATAACAATATAATTCACCAAGTGTATAAAAGTATTTAAAGAATATTCAGCTAAAAAAGTAATTTTTAAAAGTTATATGTCCGAGAAATATTAAATGTTTAGATTTAATTATTGTAAAATAATTCAAGAAAAAGTGATTGAAAAGAAAAATTAATTGAAAGACAGTTATTGAATAGTCAAAAATACCAAAAAGAGTTTGATTGATAAAATATATTATTTTAAGAAAAATGAAAGAAATTAAAATTATTGGAAGTTTAAAAAAAATCATTCTGAAAACTTGTGACTATTTTTGCCCTTAGCAATAGCCAGGTAGTGATATTCTTATTTAGGATATAATTAGCTATCCATAGGGACACCCTATATTGTGGAGCAAGACATGGCGACTTACTTTGCTATGGGTAGGATCTCTGATCTCCATAGTTTCAGTGTTAAAGTGAAAGTGAAAATGTTAGTGATTTGCTTTTTGAGAAATGGCCCTATGGGGGTCATTTCGCTATTAGTAGGCCCTTTGGATCCATGTTCCGCATATCCTTCTTTAGAGTCTTGTCATATTGCATTAAGGGCGTATTGACAAGAATAAATCAGAAGTGCAAAAGTTATTGAATGTAAATGTTATAAATGAAAATGACTTGATTGAAAGAAGCGAAAACTTTGGGATAAAACTGAAATTGTTCCCAAAGGTTTATAATTAAAGAAGCTAAAATGAAAAGAAAATATTTTATAAAAATAATATGACAATTAGTGTTTATCCAGTGTAACAAAAATAAATTTTTGTAAAGAAAATGAATTAAAATAAAATGTTTATGAAAAGATCCATGAGAGTTAATTGGTAATTTGTGTACCAATTAATATTTAATATATATATATATATAATAAAAATAAAAATAAAAAGTTCAAAAAAATAGTGCTAATTATGTATTTAAAGTCAAAAATGACAATCTTGTATTTAAGTGTAAAAATATGATTAAGCAATCCAATTTTGAAAGTATAGATGAAATGAAAAATACCACGATCAAAGATAAACAATTGTTTAGTTAAAATGAAAAAAGGGTAATAATTCTGAACTAAGTTCATGAAACAGTTCGTTTGTAAAAAGATAAGAAAATAAAGATCTATATGCAAAGTATTCCAAATATTTATATCACTTTATATTAAAAGTTAAAAGCCTTGGTAATTGTAATGTGTTAACTAGTCAAAAAGTCAAAGTGAAATAAGAGAATAAATAGCAAGAAATGGAATAGTAATTAGGTAAAGTACCATTAAAGAAACAAGTACCAAGGTAACTCGTTAAATGAAAAGACGATTGTATCAAACGATTTAAAAGTATAGAATAAAAGTTTAGTAAAAGTAAAAGTAAGAAAAGTAAGAGTAAAAGTCACTTTGAAATCGAATCACAACAAAAGTAGTATAACGTAAATTGAAAGGTAGGAATTAAAATAAAAAGATTAACCAAAAATATTGGTAAATAATGAAAATAGTGTAAAAGAAATTAAAAGCAAAATTCTGATAAATAAAAATAAAAGTTTGCATAATGTATGTAATTATGTTTTAAATTGGAAAATTTTAGGATTAGTAGTCACCACTGAGCATAATTAGTGCTCAGCACGTAGTGTTTACTGCATGCAGATTCTGAAGTGTTGCGGCAGTCGGTACACAAAGAAGCAGTGATTGAAGAAAAAGATGAGTCAATTATAATTATTTTGTATGTTTGGTATGTGTATACTTAAATAACAAAGGTAAAGAATTGATATGGTTTGGGTTAGCATTTATAAAATTGTAGATATTGTTATTTCTGTATATTGTTATCCAATATTATTGTTGTGCCTCTAAGAGGCTGTGGGGATTGTTTGATTTTTTAAGAGGCTAATGAGTTCTAACTGTTATGCTATCAAAATTTTGTAAATTGAATAGTAATATTAAATTGCATCAAAGTTATTTGACAGTGATTGAAGTTTGAAAAAAAAAATTTACCGTTTACCGCTAAACTTTGCATCGGAAAAGACTGTTCCTATTAGGGTGTTACAGAAGGTACATGTTTTAATTAACCTAGAGACTCACTACCTCAAGAGGCATATGTTTTAAATCAACCAAGAGATTCGCTACCTTAGGTACACATCTTTTTTCCTTTCACTGTGAATTTTGTCTTGCTTTGGCACTAGTGCACTAGCACCCTAAAATTAGGGGCAGTTGTAGACATCATAACTCGAGGCATCCTTGATCAGGGTTATCCTATGATAAGGAAATAGTATATGAATGATAGTAGGTTTGGATCTCAAAGCTCCAATTGTGAATTTCTCACATTTTTCTCAAAGATTTTTATGATTTTCCAATTGTTTTCAAATATTTTAACAAAAGTGCATGAAAAAAACCGATTTGACCTTTAGAGATGTTATACATTCGTCTGTCATATGAAGGATGGTCATCCCTAGCCTTTTCTCTCTAATCCTGGTTAGATCAGAGGTATTTTAGGTAATCCTAGGATTTTATACTGAGGAATGGCTACCTCTCACTGAGGAGCCTCCGATAATGGCTCATTTTCCAGAATTCCCATATTTTTGGAATTCAAAAAAAGGGATAAATGTTTAAAAGGGATTTTATCCGAATTTAGTGGGGATTTTTCTTGTGATTTGGGAAGTTGGAGTTACAAGGTTTTCTTTAAGGAATCATTTTTTTACAAAGAGCAAACCTTATGAAAAAAAAAACTAATTTCTTTCTCTCTCTAAGATTTATCTGCTTTAACAATTTTTGGATCAAAGCACACACACACAACGAAACTCATTGGATTTTTTTGAAAAATAAAAAGCATAAATCAAAATGGAGATTTGGACTACAAGAATTTTAGAGTCAGAATATCTCTTGAAGGTAATATTCTATGCTCCTTTATACTTTCTACCTCTAGAATTGGCATGCATGATTATATGAATATTTGTTGGAAATCAGTTTAAATATTGTATTTGAGTGATTTGCATGCTGAAATTATAGTGTGATGTAATTCTAGAATCAAAGAGCATGTAAAGACATTATTAGAATTAAGATTCCTCCATTGTTATAATTTTAAGCTTTTTCTCTATTTTTTGTAATTCTATATTTTTATTGAATTTCATGCATAATTTGGAGTTAAAAAAACTATTTTCGTATGATTTAGAGCCCGATAATCACAGGTTTAGGGTTAAAATACGTTTCTATGATTTTTACATGCTTTGGCTTCAAGGTTCTGCATCCCATTCTATCCAACAAGTGACAGATAAAAAGAAAGCTCAATGGATGCTCGTTGTTAAAGCAATAGATAGGACATCTCGAGCCTTCTTTCTATCCTAGCCCTCTCCTAGCTTTGGGCATCCCTCACCTATTTAAGGGGCATCTGTATCTATTTTTTAGGGTATTTTTGTAATATTTTGTATGTATTTTATGGTGTTTATGTTATTTATTTGATTCCCATGGTATTTATGCACTATTTTATGTGATTCAACTATGTACTTAAATTCATTTTGCATTGTATAATTAGATTTATGATTTTCTTTGCTGCATTGTATTTTTGTGATATTAACTCATTTGCCCTTTTAGTGTTTTTTATTGAGTATATAAATATTTTCCCCTTTAGAGGATTATATGGGGTTTTTTTTGCATTAGGAATTGTAGTCCTAATTAGATGGCACCCCTCATCCCATCTTATTACCTCGTTTGACTATTCTTTTATCATTTATTTATTTATTTATTATCTTTTTTTATTTAGTTATTATTTATTTTATGTTCATTTATTTTTTGGTATTTTTTGGATGTATTTTTCTTTTGGAGATGTAATAGTGAGTAAAAAAGGGTTTTTGTGCACGTTAAAAGGAAAAGGCACTTAAAATGTTTTCTATTAATCAATTTGGAATTTTCTTTAAAACTTATATCAATGTCCAATTTTTCATCCAAAGCCAAACATAAGAATAAAATAAAGACTTTTGTAAAATATACATAAGGAAACCAATATTTTCAATCTAAATATATACTCCAATTTATAAATGTATATTACTTTACTCTTGTTACTAGACGATTTGCTTTTGTAATAAGTTTAAATAGTTGATTCATTTACTTATTTATTGCTTTTCCTAATTGATTGAGATGTTTATTTAATTATTATGCTTTTGCATTGTGTGAGAGGGAGAGGGGATTAAGTATAAAATTCAATTATAAAACAACACCTAATCAGATGCCTAATAAGAGTGATGTCCTAAACACCAATCTCTAGTTGGGCATAAAAAGGTTGAGATTTATTTCCCAACGTTCTATTGGGTGGTGACTCCATAACACCTACCTCTTTTGGGCCTATTAGTAGACATTATCATGGGTTGACTACCAATAATAATTTGGGCTTAATCCCTTTTTATTATGAAGTAGCTAATTTATGAGTTAATGTCAGCCTACTTTGATTTCGGGCCTTAAAAGTGACTTTCGATAGTGAACTCAAAAATAAGAGATGGCTCTAACACATGTCATAGCTTGTTTTAAATTCTTGAGTTCTATTAGAAATTTACAAAGAGAAAGTAAGAGAGGTTGTTAATCAAAGAATCAGGATAGGTAAGGTTTTAAGTAGGAAAGAATTTCGCTAGTCTTTCTTTTCTACTCTATAATTCATACAGTGAAATGTAAAGTTTGATTTTAGAGTGTTAAATTGATTAGAGTTGTTTTGTTTAGCTAAAAACCAGGCAAAATCAAAAGAAAGGAGAAGGTGTAGAATTCCGGTTACAACTCTCTTAAATAGGTAAGTGAATAACTAATTTTATGCTTATCATAAGTCTCAAAGTTGCTGGATTTTTATTTTTATCTTACTTAGTATTGGTGACTGAGAAGGAATTGTGAACACTATATATATATATATATATATATATATATATATATATATATATATATATATATATATATATATATATAAGAATTAAGGTTATATAATTCTTTCTTCAAGCTCACTAAAGTATTGGAGTCGGTGTTCGGCAATCTTTAAGTTGCTCTCTTTACTTTGGATATTAAAAGTAGGTGAGGTAGAATACAGATGCTGGAACATTTTAGCAAAAAATTAATTGACAATTGATAGATAGTCCTTAAGTTTATGATGAAGAAGGGTGTTTGATTATTTATGAATTTTGGGTAGCTTTTAGGAGTGTAAGTTTATCTTGTGGTAAATTAATATAAAATAGATGAATTTATGCCTCCAGAACTTGATCCATGTTGGGCCTTATGTTAGTAGAACATTTGTTATGGTTATACCATGAATATATGTTGAATACTACAAAATAAGCTTGAAACCATTATGCAGGGATATGAAAATTTTAATCAACCCAGTTGAGATAATCTTCGACTATGCCGAGTCATTGGTGTTTTGCTAGTCCAGAAGTGAGTAGCCCAGCTGAGACAATTCTAGTCTAGCAGGGTCACTTGGTTAGTTTCCATCCAGAAGTATGCAACCCCGCTGAGTTGAACTTGATCCTAGTTGGGTACCTTTCTACCTTATTATATAATTAAAGTTCTACCTTTTAATTTCTAAACTAACTTTAGTGTGATCAAGGTTATATAAATGCAGTAGTGAGCCATTCTTGCATTTTTCAATAATTTCTTAATTAATATTTAATCATCAAATCCTGATATAATGCAATGTGAATAAGTTAGTTGTACGATCTCCTCAGCAAGTCTGTAAGCTGACATTTTTGAATAAATGTATATTTATATACCCCTTTCTTGACTAAATCTATTTGTTTAGAAATAAGTGATTAAAGTAAGGTTTGGTCTATAAGTCCTATTGACAAATAAATTGGTATGCCTAAAACATCTTGCAATCATTTTTATGACACTATGGTGTCTTCTAAAAGTGGTGTTACAACACCTTCTGAATTATAATCTTTGAGGGTAATACCTCTTTTATCTGATACTCATAAAGAGTATCTTCTGTTCTGTATCTGCTATTTACTTTTATGAGCATTGGTAGGTTGATTGTTACTTTCCTAAGACATGTATTTACTAAATTTATTTGTTTTAAAATTAAGAAACATATTATCTAAAAGTGGAATAAAGATTATGCTTAAAACTAAAATCCTTAAGTTGTTTTTTTTATTTGATTATGTAATTGTTCTTCTATACATATCTTCCATAGTATTTATCTATATTTACTTATTTGCATATATTGCAGCAGATAAGTTTTGAGAGTCAGAACAACCACCGAGTTATCTTGCCTTGAGATCTATTTAGTGTTAGGTCCATGTATTATTTTTAGGATGTCATAATTAATGCCTAAGTAATTTTTTTTGTAAGAGCATTACTTTATCATTTTGTGACTAAATAATGTATATATGTGTGTGTGTGTTTGTATACACGCATACACATGATTTATTTTGTATACACGCATACACATGATTTATATCTATTATTCTTTTCCTACTCCAAAAGAATTTATGGTGTGTTAATATTTCTTGTTTAATTTTCCATGTGAATATGTATCATATTCTCCTCAGGGTATATAGGCGTTATGGTTACTATCATAATTATTTTAGCATTGGCATCTTCAAATGAATGGCCTTTTCATCAACTTTATATCAATAATTCCATTCTATATGGCTTCATTATAAAAGAATTGTATAATCACCCACCAAATGGTTATACTAAGGCTCAAAAAATATAAGTTTACAAGTTAAAAAAAAGTTATTATATGGCCTCAAACATACATCAAAATTATGGAACATTGAGTTAAATACTCAATTGCAAGTTTATGGGTTTCACTATTTTTCACATGATCATTGTGCAAACACTATGACTCGTGTCAGCCTAGATAAGGGTTACTACATTATAAGAAAACAATATATTTATGATAGAAAATGTGAATCATAAAGCTTCGACCTTGATTTCCACATTTTCATAAATGTTTTGTGGTTTTCCACTGTGATTTTCCAATAGTTTTGGAAAAGGGGAAAAACATTGATTTTGGCCTCTGTTTGTAATAGATGACCATCAGTCATTGGAGGGATGGCCATCTGTGGTTGTCCTTCTTCAGTCTAGGTCAGATCAAGGGAATTATTTTAAATTTTGGAAAATCATATGAGGGATGACCGTCTTTCATCCACGGATGCCCATCTGTAGGGTTATTTCTAAATATCCCACATTTTTCCAATTTTAAATTCTATATTAGATTTTAAGGATCTGATTTAAGCTGAATTTTGGGGATTTTAACTTCCTATTCTAAAGAGGAAGAGTTAGAGTTGATCTCCAACTCTTCTCTAGATATTAAAAGAAAAAATTAGGGTTTTAAAAATAGATATTGGAAAAGAAGACTTTGAGAAAGAGAAAGTTGATTATGTGTTCTCGAAGGCTACAACTCTAAGCAATCTTTCACACAAAAATATACAAATCTCTTTTTTTCTTAAATATGGGAATCAAGGATTGGAGTGGAGATTGAAGTTTTCCAAAATTACAGAACTAAGACTTTCTGAGGGTAATATTCTAGGCTTTTTTTCTCTCTTCCTAAATCCCATCATGATCATATAGATTTACTTGTTATTTTATGATGTTGTAAATATATAATCTTATATTGGTTAATTCGATTTTCATGATTCTTGTGGTGCCATAATCATTTAAAATTTTTTTTAACTAGTATAATGGTATGTTAAGTTTTTTTTATATATGTTCTTCCATTAAAGTGTTTGAAATAATTTAACTTATTTTATGTATTTGCATGTTGATTGGTGTTAGAATGATTCAAATTGTATTTTATTGTTGTTTCTGTAGATTTGGCATATTTTAGGGTTTCAAAATTGCATATTTAGGATTTAAAACTTATTTTGTGTCTTTTGGGATGAAAGTCTACATCTTGTCTATTGTTCGAGTGATAAACAGAAAGAAGACACCACAGATGCCCATCTGCCAGCACGACAGATGGGATATATCGGTGTCTTTTCCTTATCCTATTTCCTTCTCTTTTGTAGGCATCCATCCCTTGTCCATACTAGTCTATGCCCCTATTGTCTCCTTTTTTAACATGTTTTAATGTTATTTTGTTAATTTAGTTCATTTTAAATGTTTAGATGCATTTTAAGTTTATTTTTACTTCTATATAGTATGATTTACATTCTATACTCTAATTTTTATTTATTCCAGTATTCTTTTGTGGACATTTTTAGTTAGTTAATTAATTTTGTTTTGATGTTTGATTTATTTTAATGTGCTAATTAATTTGCCTCTTTGTGTACTTGTGTGAGCATTTTTTTTCCTATTTTAAAGTAATTTTTGGGAGATTTGCATTTTTGGGGACCATCCTTCAATCGGTTCCTTTCTATTCCCTTTTACTATTTATTACATTTAGTTTTATGCCTTTTTTTTGCATGATTATGCTTTATTTATTGTTTTGTTCCATTTATTTAATTTTGGTACCTCATCTTATTTTTTGGATGTATTTCACTTTTGTGGAAGTAATAACTAACTAAAAATGAATTTTAGCATGCTAATTAATGTAAAAATCACTCAAATGTTTTGTACATAATTAAATTGGTTTTTTTCAAAATAAAATGGACCAATGTCCACTTTTTATCCCAAAATCACACAATAACATAAGAGACTTATTTTTGTCAAAAATTAGGATCACTCTTCCCATGTTTTCTTTAAATTAATAAAGACTTCTCATCTTCCCTTTTGTAAATATATGTATAAGGGAACCAATGTTCCCAAAATGAACAAATAGCCTATTTTATGTATGACATTTTATCTTTCCTTTCTTTAGATGATTTGCCTATGTAATAGTTTAAGTAGTGGATTTATTTATTTCATTTACTTGCTTTATTTACAACTTTATTTAATTGATTGATGTGTTTATTTATTTTCTTTGCAATGAATCATGTGAAAAGGGAAGTAGTGGATTAACAAATAAGAACTGAATTGTAAACAACACCTATCTAAGATGTCAATTAAAAGTGATGTCCTGAATACCAATCTTTATTTGGACATCAAAAGGTTAAGATTCATTTTCCAACATTATGTTAGGTGATGACTCCATGATACCTGCCTTTTGGAGCCAACATTGGATGCCTTTATAGGTTGATCATTAACAATAATTTAGGCCTAACCCCTTTTTATTTTGAAATTGCTAGTTTATGAGTTGTAGTGAGCCTCATCAAGTCTTATACCCAAAAAGTAGGCCTTTAAAAACTAAACTAGATTCGAGCGAGCTCTGGTCATGTCACAGTGGTAACTCCATTGGGGGTTAAAAGACCTTGCTCCTAAAAGCATTTTGGTTAAGTTCTTTATAATTAGGTTTTGTTATAAATTCTATCTCCTTTCAAAATTGCATTTTTTACATGCTAAAGCCTCAGAATTAAGTTAGGCATCCCTCTTCTAGCCCTGATGCTATCTTAAAGCATGCCCTATATTCACTCAATGTGGGGAGGTGTTAAGGAGACACACCAGCCTAACTCTAGTACCAATTGGTATATGAAATGGTGACCTATTGATTGTTATTCTTGTGATGAGCTAGACCTATTAGTAAGGACTATGCTTGGGTAGCCCTAAAGTTTCATCACCCAACTACAGCTCATGTAATGACAATAGCTACTTCCCCTAGGTTGTATAACCATAACAATTCATGTTTGCTATGTGCACCCACATATATTGACCAAACTCCGAAAAAAATTAGAATGATACCAGTCAAAGGCTACCATACCTCGAGGGGCCCAACCCGATTCGTACAAGTTACTCAAAATATATAATAGCCAAAATTCATATGCCTTACTTTTAATTAGGGGTGGTTATACTACCGATTTTTTCATTGTACACCATACACGTCCATTGGGTTCCCTATTGACCCTTAGGCTAAGCTTACCTAGGAAAGAGATTACATAATCCCCTTATTAGGTGTAATAAGGTTGGAAGGCTTTGAATTTTACATCAATCATCATGCATCATCCCTGATGCTTGACTTTTGCAACAATCATAGATTATTTAGGTGATCCAGAAGGTCAAATGATCACCTTATTTGAAGATCTATGCTTGAGCTACCTGGGTTGAGATCAGAGTTAAGTTTGGAGTTAGGGTCTAAGATTAGTTCATAGTTTAGTTTAGTTAAACTTTTTAAAATTAGTCAAGAGACTACATTGGAAAAAAATGGCTAACAATAAGAGACAACAAAATGAGATAAGCAAAATGATAAAGGATCTTGGATTAAGAATGTCCAATTTGAGGGATATATTAGCATCTACTTTAGCTCCTCCAGTTCCAAATGATGAAATAGATAAGAGATTAGATAGGCAATTCTAATAGTTTGAGGAAAGCATGATGGCCCTATTTGGTGAGTTGGTGGCTCTCTTAACACCTCCTTCTAGAACATAAAATTAAGCACCTGTCTATAGGCCAATAGAGCCAACTCATGTTAGGGATGCTACCTAGATAGCTACTATAGAGCTTCAAGTCCCACCGAGTGAATAAAGGAGAGAAAGGAGATATGAGCTATAGAATGATTATATAAAAGAGAAGGAAGAAGATAAAGAGCCTTCTAAGGTAGTGAAGAGCCTTGCCTTCAAGAAGATTGAGGAGAGAATTGAGGCTTTATCCTAGTTATCTATTAGCAGGTGGATGAACCCTAAGATAAGGATTTAAATGGAGATGAGACACTCCCTCAAAGGTTGAAAATGCTAAATTTGCCTAGATTTGACGATACTTCTAACCCTTTTACACATGTTAATCAGTACACTCCGATCATGAATGGGACCACCTTGACCAAAAAGCAAAAGGTGGAGTAATTTTGTTTGAGCTTAACGAGCCTGGTATTAGATATGTGTCATAAGCTTAATTGTC